>PGFW01023693.1:0-11102 GCA_003123925.1 Haematobia irritans
CAATTTGGTATTGTTGCCACCAGTGAACACCGTTTAATCTTCAAACACTAACTTATTAAGTATAACACTTGTGACTTTTATTGAGGAAACAGGGAAAACTATTAAAAAAAGGTTCGGGAATCCCGGCAAACAGTAGAAAAAAAAACAAATACCAAAAACAAAACATAAAAATCCTGTTACAGGCAGAAGTTTGTACTATGTACTAAGTAAGACTAAGGCATGTCGAGGCTAAAGTATGGTTTGTCAGTGTTTCACCATGGAATTAAAGAACAAAACTTTGAAAAGTAATTAATCTTATAAAACGTTGGGAAAAGGGTACTGGGGAGAAGCAGGCAAGGGCGGGACTTAATAATTCAGAGCAATGGCCAAGAAAAGGATTAAACTGATAGTTGTTGGTCATAAAAGAATGCAAAAAGAGCATCATTATTGTCTCCATCACTATGGCTCTTGTAAAGTGTATCTCTAACAAGGAGATAATAATGTTAACTGGTTTATAAGGAAATTTAATTAAGGACCTTCTCATCCTGGTTGCTTGTGTATTCCTATCGAGTCCAGAACGGACGTGTATTCTATCACCCTACCGTCTAACGATGTGTAAGGACCTAATATGGTCGTCAGATAAAAGTGGCAAAACAAAATCGAAAAACTTTTGAAAATTTTGCTCATTTGTTTTGTGAAATGAAATTCCCTAGAGTTTGAATATACTATGCTACCATAAGAGTCATTCATCACGTAATAAAATTCCATTAATTTGTGATTTTTAATGGATTTTCGCAGTTTTTCTTTTTTTTTTTTTTTTTGGTGGACGGAGGTTACAAGGGATGGTCATGTTTTAGTTCTCAAATATCCGAATTACAACTTTGTGGGAAATTTCATTGTATGTGAATGGAATACTAATCACTTTTGTTAGAAATTTTCTATTTAAAAATCCTAAATGCAAGAGAAAAAAAATCAGCTGCTCAACTTAATGCTGCACAATCAGCAAAACCACAAGAAAAATTTTAAACGCCCACACGAGGCCAGAATGGACACTATGGTATTTTATCTAAACCAAAGTAAAAAGGTCGTTTGAGCAAAGGGTGATAATTATGGGTCAAAGATTTAAGGTGATTAGGATTTAAACACCTTTTCATGAAAGCATGATGGGGTTCAATTTTTCTTTAAAAATCTCTCTCATTTGAGCAAAAACTCTAATTATAGAATAAGTATGAAGATAGCTGGCTCGATGAAATAAGTCCCCATGAAATAACTCCTCAAAATGAAAAATTAAATATATCCCCAATTTTCTCGACAGAGAACAAAAACAACAACCATTTTTGGGGATTTATTTCATATTTTGGAAACTTTTTTAAAAATTTCATTTCTGTAGGAAATTATTGAAAAATTTCATTTACGAGTATATAGGAAATTTGTGAAAAATATAATTTCTATAGGAAATTTTTGAAAAATTTCCTTTCTATAGGATTTTTTTTTTTGAAAATTTTCATTTCTCTATGAAATTTTTGAAAAACTTATTTCTATAGGAAAATTTTGAAAATTTTCATTTCTATAGGAAATTTTTCAAATATTATTAAAATTTTCAAAAAAAATCATTTTAGTAGGTAATTTTTGAAAAATTTAATTTCTATTGGAAATTTGTGAAAATGTTCTCATTTTTAAAAAATTTAATTTCAATAGAAAATTTTTTAAAAATCTTCGTTTCTCCAGAAAATTTTTGAAAAATTTCATTTCTATAGGACATTTTTGAAAAATTTCATTTCTATATGAAAGTTTTGAAAAATTTAATTTCTACACGGAAATTTTTTGAATTTCATTTCTATAGAACTTTTTTTAAAAATCTTTCGATTTCTCTAGAAATTTCATTTCTTATAGGACATTTTGAAATATTTCATTTTTATAGGAAATTTTTGGAAAATTTTTCATTTCTATACGAAATTTCGAAAATTTTTCATTTCTATAGAAAATTTTTGAAAAATTTTCATTTCTACTAGATTTTTGTGAAAAATTTGCATTTCTATAAGAAATTTTAGAAAATTTCAATTTGAAAAATTTAATTTCTTAGGAAATTTTTGAAAAAATTTACATTTCATAGAAAATTGTTTGAAAATTTCCATTATCTAAGAAATTGAATTCGGAACATTTCAAATTTTCTATATGGACTTTTTCGGAAAAATTTTCATTTCACTATAAGCAGGAAATTTTGAAAATTTCATAGTCTAATAGGAAATTTTGAAAAAATTTAATTTCTTAGGAAAATTTTTTTGAAAAAATTTCATGTTCTGATAGGAAATTTTCGAAAATTTTTAATTTCTTAGGCAAATTTTTAAAATTCTTCATATCCTCATAGGCGAAATTTTTGAAAACTTTTTATTTCTATAGAAAATACTGTTGAAAAAATTTAAATTTCTTAGGAAATTTTTTGAAAAAATTTGTCATTTCTAATAGAGAAATTTTTGAAAAATTTCATTTCTATACGAAATTATTGGACAAAATTTCCATTTCTTATAGGAAATTTTTGAAATTTTCATTTCTATATAACACGCCACCCGCCCCGCACCACCCCCCCGGCCGGAACACTTCTTCGCCCAACTCTCCTCACTCCTCCACCTCACGGCAAATTTTTGAAAAAAATGTTAATTTCTTAGGAAATTTTTTTAAGAAAAATTTAATTTTCTAACGAAATTTTTCGAAGAAATTGTCATTTCTATAGAAATTTTTGTTTTTTAAAAATTTCGTTTTCTCTACTTAGCGAATTTTGCAAAAAATTCATCTTCGTATATGAGCATTTTTTGAAAATATTTCATTTTTAAAGAATAAGCAAATTTGTTGAAAATTTTCATTTCTATAGGAAATTTTCGGAAAAATTTTCATTTCTATAGAAAATTTTGTCTTTTTGAAAATTCTTTTCTATAGGGATTTTCGAAAATTTCCATTTCAATAGGAAAATTTTTGAAACTTTCATTTGAAAAAATTTAATTTCTTAGGAAATTTTTTGAAAAAATTTCAATTTCTATAGAAAATTTTGAAAAATTCATTTCTATAGGAAATTATTGGAAAATTTCATATTCTATAGGAAATTTTTTGAAAAAATTTTCCATTTCTAACATTATGGAAATTTTTGAAAAATTTATCATATCTATAGGAAATTTGTTGAAAAATTAATTTCTTAGGAATTTTTTGAAAAAATTTCATTTCTAAGGAAAATTTTCCGAAAATTTTCGATTTCTTAAGGAAATTTTTTAAAGATTTTCATTTCATATAGGAAAGTGTTTTTGAAAATTTTTTATTTGTATAGAAAATTTTTGAAAAAAATTTAATATTTCTTAGGAATTTTTGAAAAAAAATCTTCATTTGCTATAGAATGCATTTTTTGAAAAATTTCATTTTAATACGGGAAATTATTGGAAAATTTTCATTTCTATAGGAAATTTTTGAGAATTTTCATGTTCTATAGGAAATTTATGAAAAATCTGTTCATATCGTATGGGGAGAAAAAAAAATATTTTCGAAGAAAATTCTAATTTTCTTTAGGAAATTTTTTGAAGAAATTTCAATTTCTAATAGAAATTTTTGAAAGAATTTCATTTCTATAAGGCAATTTTTTGAAAATTTTCATTTCTATAGGCAGAATTTTTGAAAAATTTAATTTCTTAGGATATTTTTGAACAGAATTTCAGTTTATATGAGGAAATTTCGCAAAATGTTTCATTTCTATTAGAAAATTTTTGAAAATTTTCCGTTTTATCTATAGGAAAGTTTTCGAAATTATTTTGAAAATTTTCATTTCTATAGGAAATTTTTGAAAATTTTCATTTCTGTAAGAAATTTTTGAAAATTTTCATTTCTATAGAAAATTTTTGAAAAATTTCATTCTCTATTAGGCAAAAATTTAGTGCATATGATGAAAATTTTACTTTCTATAAGGAAATTATTGGAAAATTTTCGTATAGCGAAAAATTTTTGAAAAAAAATTCATTCTTTGATAAGGAAATTTTTGAAAATGTTTCATTTCTATAGGAAATTTTTGAAAAATTTTTAACTTTCTTTGGGACAATTTTTTTGAAAAAATTTCATTTCTAATAGGAAATTTTCGAAAATTCATTTCTATAAAGAAAATTTTTGAAAAATTACTTCTTCATATAAGGAGAATTTTCGTAAAATTTTTGAAAATTTCATTTCTATAGGAAATTATTGTTGAAAATTTTCATTTCGTAAGAATTTTTGAAGAGAGAATTTTCATTTCTATAGAAAATTTTTTGAAAAATTTCATTTCTATGGGACATATTTGAAAAATTTCTCAATTCAGTGAGAGAGTGTTTGCGAATATTTTTTCAAAATTTCCTATAGAAAATGAAATTTTGCCAAAAATTTCCTATAGAATGAATTTTTCAAAAAATTTCGCTATAGAAATTAAATTTTCAACATAATTTGCTATATAAATGAATCATTTTTCGACAAATTTCTATAGAAATGAAAATTTTCAGAAATTTTCTATAGAAAATGAAAATTTTTGGAATTTCGCTATAATAAATGAAATTTTTCAAATGAAGAAAATTTCACAATTTCCAAGAAATTAAATTTTTCACTGTGAATTCTGACCTACTGAAATGAAATTTTTTGAAGCCATTATCAGTAATATATATGAAAAAAATTCCTATGGAATGAAAATTTCGCAAAATTTCCTATAGAAAAGGAAATTTTTCAAAAACTTCCTATAGAATGAATTTTTTTTTTTATGAAATGAATATTTTCTTATATTTCCATAAAGAATGAACAATGTTTCAATATATAATAGATCAAATTTTCAAATTTTATATGGTGTATAATAAGAGAATATATTATAGAGATATATGATAATAAAATAATACTAATAAAGAAATGAAATTATATATAATTTCTATAAGAATAATTTAATAATATACACAAAAATTATTTAGAATAAGAAAATTATATATACAAAAAATATAAGAATAGAAGAAATTTTAAAAAAAAAAATATGTATATATATAGAATATATTGAGAATATATATAATGATTATAAAAAATTAATAAGATAAAATAAGATAATATTATAAATAATAAATAATTAATGAAATAAGAAAAAAAGATAAATAATAATAAAATAAAATAATAATAATAAAAAAAACTATAGAAAGCGAAATATATAAATATAAGAAAAAAAATAAATATACAAAATAAAAATAAGAAAAAAATAAAAAAATAATATAATACAAAAAAAAAAAGAAAAACTATAAACATATAAAAAGAAAAAAAAAGAAAAAATAATATATTCAAAAAAAAAAAAATAATTAAATAAATATAAAGAAAAAACAAATAGAAAATATAATAATATAAACAAAAAAGAAAAAAAATAAAAAATTATTAAAAAAATAAAAATAAAAATAAAAGAAAATATAATTTCATCACAAAATTATCCAAATAAAAATATAAAATATATTCAAAATAATAAATATATAAAGAATGAAAATTATTCAATAAAAATAAAAATCAAAACAAATATAGAAAATAAAAAAGAAAAAAAAAAATATAAAAAAAACAAAAAGAAAAATAAATTATAATAGAAAAAAAGATTTTAAAAAATTTTCTATAGAATAAAAAGAAAATAAATTCGAATATTATAATATAGATTGAGATTAAATAAATTAAAATAATAAAGAACGATAGAAAAATAAAAAAAATAATAATATTAAAAAAAATTTAATAAATAAAAGAAAAAAGAAAATATATAAAAAATAAAAAAAAAATTCTTTGAAATGAAAATTTCCAAATTTCCCTAATAGAATGAAAAATCTTCTCAAATTTTCCGCACCGAATAATCATCCTCATCGCAACAACACAAATTTCACTTCAAAAAATTTTCCCCCTACAGTAGACATGAAACATATCTCGAAAAATTTCCCCTACTAGAAATGAAATCTTATTTACAAAAATTTCCAGACAAGAAATTAAATTTCAAATTTCTATAGAAATGAAAATTTTCCAAAATTTCCGATAAAAATGAATTTTCCAAAAATTTGTATGAAATTTTCCAATAATTTCTTTATAGAAAGTAAAATTTTCAAATTTTTCCATACGAAATTGACAATTTTTCAAATTTTCTATAGAAATGAAAATTTCAAAAATTTCTTTACAGAAATGAATTTTCGAAAAATTTTCTATAGAAACTGAAATTTTCAGAAAAAATTTTGAAATTTCCTAATAGAAAAGAAATTTTTCAAAAATTTTCTATAGAAATGAAAACTTTTCGAAAACATTTCGCTATGAAAATGAAATTTGTTCAAAAAGATATCCTAAGAAATTAAAATTTTGTTTTCAAAAATTTGCTATAGATGAAAATTTGAAAATTTTCCAGGAAATTAATTTTTAACTTCATAAAATGAAATTTTTCAATTCGTAGAGACGAAAATTTTAAATTTCTATAGAAATTAAATTTTTACAAATAAAATTTTCACTAATCGAACATTAAACTTTTTCAAAAATTTCCTACTAAGATTGAATTTTCAAATTTCCTAAAATTTATAAATATTTTGACACAAAATTCCTATAGATGAAATTTTCAAAATTTCCTATAGAAATGAATTTTTATTTCCTAAAAGAATCCCAGTCGTAATAAAAGTGAAATTTTTTCAAAAAATTTCCTAAGACATTAATTTTTTAAAAATTTTCTATATGTAAATAAATTTTCCAATAAATTTCCTACATAGAAATGAAATTTTTTAAAACACATTTCCTAAGAAAAATGAAATTTTCGAAAATTTCCTAGAAATGAATTTTTTTTGAAAAAAATTTCATTCCTAGGAAATTTTCGAAATTTTCAGTTTCTTAGAAATTTTTAAAATTTTCATTTCTATAGGAATATTTTGAAAAATGTTGATTTCTATAGCAAATTTTGAAATAATTTAATTCACAGTTTGAAAATTCTTGCTGAAATTTTAAAATTTTCTTTCTAGGAAATCATTTTATAGATTTGAAATATTTCATTTCTAAGAAATTATTGTGAAAATTTCATTTCTATAGAAATTTGAAAAATTTTTCATTTCTATAGTTTGAATAATTCATTTCTGGAATTTAAATTTCATTCTCTATAGGAAATTTTGAAAAATATTTTGAAATTTATCTTAGGAAATTTTTTGAAAAGAATTCATTTCTATAGGAATTTTTGAAAAATTTCATTTTCTATAGACTTGGAAAAGTTCTTTTATGACATTTTTCATTTCTAAATATGGAACAATTATAGATTTTGAAAATTTAATTTCTTAGGATAATTTTTGAACAAATTCATTTCTATAGGAAGATTTGTTTTAATTTCTTGAAATAAATTTTCATCTATGGAATTATCTATAGAAACATTTTTGAAAAATTTCTAATTTCTATAGGAATATTTTCGAAAAATTATTTTCACTGAAAATTTTTGAAATCATTTATATTATTGAAAATTTTTTTGAAATTTTTGAATTTATTTCTATAAGAAATTTGAAAATCTTATTTAACGGATTTCTACTGAAAAATTATTTAGGATTTGAAAAATTTATTTCTATCGAAAATTTTTGAAAATTTACATTTCTAATAGAAATTATTTAAAAATGTTTCGTTTCTGGAAATTTTTGAAAAAATCATTATTATAGAAGTTTTTGAAAAATATTTCATTTCTATCAGGAAATTTTTAATTTAAATTTCTGTTTAAAAATTCATTTCTATAGGAAATTTTCGAAATTTTCATTTCTATACGAAATTTTTGGAAAATTTTCTTTTCCTATATTTAATCATTTCATAGGAAATTTTATTCATTTGAAAAATAAGAATCTATTTTGAAAATTTCATTCTATATGGAATTTTGAAAATTCATTTTCTGTATAGAAATTTTTGAAAATTTTCGATTTCTATAGAAATATTTTTGAAAATTTCATTATCTATGGGACATATTTGAAAAATTTCTCAAATTATCAATAGGAAAATTCTTCGAATATCTTTCATTTTCTAATATGAAAATTTTTTTAAAAATTTCTTTTTCTATAAGAAATTTTCCGGAAAATTTTCATTTCCTAATAGGAAATTTTTTAAAATTTTTTTTGTTTCATTTCTAATAAAATTTTTGAAAGATTTAATTTCTTAGGAAATTTTTGAAAAAAAAAAAAATTTTTTTTCATTTTTATAGGAAATTTGAGAAAAATTTCATTTCTTCTCTTATAGAAATAATTTTTTGAAAATTTTCTTTTCTAATAGGAAAGTTTCCGAAAATTTTTATTTTCTATAGAAAATATTTTCGAAAAAGTTTTCGTTTCTATTTAGATTAATTTTTGAAAATTTGTACTTTCTAACGGAAAATATTATGAAAATTTCATTTCTATACGAAATTTTTGAAAAATTTCATTTCTTTAGGAAATTTCTTAAAATTGTCATTTCTATAGGACATATTTGAAAAATTTCTCATTTCTGTAGGAATTTTTTGAAAATTTTCATTTCTTTAGAAAATTTGTGAAAAATTTCATTTCTATAGAAAATTTTTTAAAAATTTCATTTCTATAGGAAGTTTTTGAACAATTTCCTTTCTATAGGGAAATTTTTCGAAAATTTTCATTTCTATAGAAATTTTGAAAATTTGATTTATCTATAGGAAATTTTTGAAATTTTCATTGGTCTTTTTAGGAAATTTTGAGAAAATAGTCATTTCTATAGAAAATTTTTGAAAATTTCAATTTCTATAGGACAGTTTTGAAAATTCTCTCTATAGAGAAATTTTGGAAATTTCATTTCCCATAGGACGTTTTTCAAAAATGATTAAAATGTTTTGATGATGCAGCGGGGGAAATGGTGGATTTACGAATGAGACGGCAGAGCGGGTGATTATGATGCAAAGAGCAGATAGTCACAGATGACGGTTGGCTTTGCACTTCCAAAATAATTCGAGGAGAAATATGCTCCCAATGAACATATGAACCGAGAAATAAGGAGGAAAAACAAGGCAGTTAGATGTCGTTTGGAAATTCAAGATTTATTCTCGGATTGGTTCTTACCAGTAAGAAGCTAACAAATTGAATGAACGAGATTAGCGGAAATTGCTGTTTGACGTGGTATGGTTTGGTGGAGAAATACAAAGTTTTTTCGTTAATAAATGTCAAACATATCGTAATTTTTCTAGTGCGAGTATCTGGATATTTTCATTAATATTTTAGGGATGTGATACTAAGGGGAAGATTTTAGGGTTGTCGTGTTTGGCATAAACATTTCCGCCCCCCTTGCAGTACCTCTGCAACAAACGCGAAGGGCCATACCATATCAATTGTGCAATTTCAGTTTGAATCTTGACAATAATTAATTATATTGTAGATGGAATTCATTTATGATCTTAGTTCTACGTTGCTATTCTTTAAAATTCAGATTTAGTTATCGATTCATATTGTAGTTAATCTATATTTATCTATCTATATATATATCTATATGTGTATATACGTGTTTATGTGTTAGGTTCGGTTAAGGTTAAGTTTGCATTTGTTAAGTGTCCAATCTTTACGTTATGTGTTAGAGTTTTTAAAAACAAGTGCTTTGAGTTAGATTAAATTGCCAATTATGTCGAACAGTTACCGTAGATAGTCCAGCCAAATAAAGTATTCTGGGCCGTGGGTAGGCCAGGACGGTTGGATATGCCTTCCTTCACCACAATGGAATAAATATCGATTCCCAATATTATATCAATGGGGCCTGAGTTATAGAAGCCAGTGTCTGCCAATATTATATTCGGAAATTTCTTTGTTATGGATTTTGGTAAAGATTTGCTTGGAGTGTGTATAGATATTCTGCTCTTTACACGTAGTGTAACCGCGAGCTTTATGTCTGGGTCGTAAATAGATATTAAAGTAATCGGACAAATCGTTTCCTCATTCAAAGTAAATGTAGAAATGCGCAATTGTGAGACCACCTTTGCAGATATACTACTAACTTGAGAGCCAGAGTCCAACAGACATCGCGTTTTAAATAAACCATCTTTCCCCTCTACTTGCACTACAACTGTTGGAAGCAGAGTTATAGTGTTTTGCTTTAATATGGCCGATAAAGTGGCAATCGATGATTTCTTTGCCGTTTTAGTAGATTCTGCGGTCTTTCCAGATAGGCTCCCTCTTGGGGTTGAAGTCGGAGACCGCTTTCTTCGAGCTTTACTTTCATGACGTCTCGGTTGGTCAATTTTAGGTCTTGGGCTTGAGTTATGGTTTGTACCTCGTTGCAGCCTTTCATGGCTGTGGAGAAGACTATGATGTCTCTGGAAGTTTCAAACGCTTTCTTTCCAAAATCGAGGCATGTTTGAACTCCCGTCCTTTGTGTCCAATGACCCAAGAACCATCCGATTTAGCAGCCTTAACCCGGGTCACTTTTTGATTGGGCTCCCAATTTTAACCCCGATCGATCCAAATTTGAAGGATTCTCCAATTTCTCTCGTCAACCGATGGCAAAAGCTGCAAGTCGTTCATCAGCATGTTTGACACGCTGGAAGGACGAATATTTAAAGAGCTGCACAAGCGCCATAAATGAAATATCCCCACAGAAAATATCAAGGAAAACACACTTGTAGTAATCGAGAAGAGAATTTACCTCCAATTGTTGCGCCATGGAAGAGTCTCAAAAGTATGCCAGGGTCAGATGGTCGAGTGCGTGTCGTGAAGTTAAAACTGAAAAAGGGACTATAACGAGAACTATCACAAAACTAGTTGTGCTTCCCAATGATTCCTCCTCATCCTCCTAATAAGCGTTCCAAATTACTAAAATAAAATAATGTTCGAAGCAATTACTGACCTACATCCTTAATTTGCATTCCTAGCCAAATGGGTAACCACAAAACATCCAACAACCGAAATTCAAGAAAGCTGGGGCCATACACTTGCAGACTGTGCCGATATGATCATCCGCTTCGAAAATGCCAAACGATTCCTGAAAATGAACGCCATTAAGCGACTACAATTGGTCAACAAATATGGATACTGTAAGAATTGTCTCGCCCACAAACATTCTCAGGGTACTTGCTTTACCACAACGGGTTGTAGATATTGCCATCAGAGACATCATAGTCTTCTCCACAGCCATGAAAGGCT
>PGFW01023694.1:17591-34760 GCA_003123925.1 Haematobia irritans
AGATGTGTATAAATGACCCAATAGCCGGTGGATACACTTCATCTGCCACTGCGCTCATAAATTCATTCATTGATTCCGACCACATAGAAACAAAATTCATTCATATTTTTGTTATGTTCACTCACATATTATATTTGCGGTTGGGACTTGACTTTATCACTTTTTTAGAGTAAATAGTACCCTAATGTTCATATACATACGAACAATTGTATACAGGTTTATCAATGAAAATATATTACGTATTTTTAATCTAGGGGTATCTATTACATATCAATATCAATAATATCGAAAAAATACAGTTTTCTTTATGGCGAAACAAGCCTGGCGTGAATGTTTGAACAGCTAATTTGTATGCACTAATGTGGGCAATGCGTGATAGACTAAAAGAAAATAGTTTTGATTATTTTCCGGGACAATTATGCCGTAACTTTTTATTTTCTTTTTGTCCCTGTTTATAATTAACCCTTGAAACTCTTCTAAAGACACAAAAAATGTATAAAATCAAAATCAAACATAGTTCGATCTGTATCAGAGATCGGTATAGATTTTTCTTGATTCGTTCTCTTGAGAATATTTTATCAGCTGGCAAAAAATAGGGCATTAGAGGGTTAATTACTTTTTCCCATGGCTGAACAAGAAGGTTAAATCATGGGGCCATATGATTACAATTTTTTTATTTCGACCAAATTTTAGGATGTCAAAATCATATGTTTATGGTGATTGAAGTCTCCAAATGACACTCCATAGCAAATGCATCTCAAACAAACTCACGCATTCATATCTGGAGAATTGTTCAAAGATGACTTGAGTATCTTGATAACATATTCCAGACCCAAAATACCACGCACATCAGTTTTTAAACTGCATCATAAACTGTTTTTGTTAATAGATGGCGAATATCCATTTGACTGACTTCCATTATTAACTTTGGTCTCATATCGGCGTTCCTCGGATGAATTATCCACTTCACAATAACTCATAGGTGACGCAATTAAATTTGAACCTTTATTTTTCCTAGGATTTGAATTATTTTTTCAGGACAATTGAAAGAATAAATAATTGCCACTTTTACCAATGCCATACGATTCTTTTATCAGCTGATTTTGACTTCTTAAAATTGTAAACAACATATTGAAATTTGTTGTTTTTGTTATCGTGATTCAACCTCCTTATTTAGCCATGCTTTTTCCTTTATTTCGGAGCAAGGCAGATTTAGTAAGGTAGTTTTAGTATTACAAAAACAAAAATGTCAGTCGTCATATTGAAACTTTGATGGTCAGACAAATTAAATGAAATTTCCCACTTGTTGAACATATTGTTCAATTTAAATTTAAAATAGAGAAAATCTGGAAATGTATCGATGTATCCTTCGAAATATAAGGAAATGTGTTACGGTTCGCAAGAATAATTGAAGTAATTCTTACCATCAATTATGAGTTCAATTTATTTCAATACTTTTCTGTCATAAATTTAAAGCAAATTGAGAATTTCAAAATTTTTGGTATAAAATAATTTTATTTTGAATTTTTATTTGTCACAATTGCCAATTAAACATTGGCGTAGCTATCAACATTTTCGTAAGGGGTAAAAGCTACAATGTGTACTCATTGTGAAGATACCTCAAAAAGAGAAACAATCCAATGAAAAAATTGTAATCACCTGATGCTTGAAACTACCTTCCTAATTGATTTCGGAATATGTATATACAAAAACGTGCGACACTGACATCAGTTCTGTAGACATAATACAAAAATCAAATGAAATTAGTTTTCTAAAAATTACATTTTTTGCTAGTGTGATTATTTATAACACTTCACCACATTTGATTTAATAAATTTTTACAGCCTAATAAATTTTTATTTATGACAATTAGTTGATTTTAGTTCAATTTTGGTAAATGTAAGAAACTGTTTCTTATTTTAATTACTTTTTGTAAACAAATAAAATAAAAAATAAATAAAGTAATTTAATTTTGACTTAAATTGATTTCATAAGTTTCTCAAATGTTAATTTGTATCTATATTGTACTTCGTATAGCGCCAATAACATTTAAATCATTTTAAAACCAATTTTTTCCTTCAAAATGCGAAATTTTCTTAAACAACAGAAAAAATAGTTTTAACAAATGTATTAACTTATTTGTAACATGCTGTAATTGTTAAAATATTTTAGTAAAAATGTTGTAAAATAAATCTGGTGTAGCTATCGAGATACGAAGAAACGTTATTTTACCAAAATCCCTTATGAGATATTTTGGATAGCTCATACAAATGTTGCTTCCAGCATTATCGTTGTCCCACTTTAGTGGCAAATTTAGCACTTTTTAAGCGTTGACACTTTTGTGCCCTTATGCTTTATGCTATGCATTAAATGTCCTACTTTTTGCCAACCTTTCACCAATTTTTGTCATTTTTTAATTAATTCTTTTTTTAGTGCAACAACTTTCTTAAATATATACCCCGAATCCGTATAAAATTGCGGATCTGACAACACTATAATTTTGAGCACATTGAGTGGAAAATTGTGACGCCTAAAAATATGCAATGAAAATTATCTACTTTTACTGGGCTCTTTCGTCAACAGTTAATTTCAAGGATTGATTTTCTATGATATGGAAGTAAAATGGTTTTGGCTTTATTTAGATTACTCGTACATCTTTAAAAACAAATAAATAAAAAAAGAAAAACTAACTTATAAACATTTGTATTTTTTTTTTCTATAAAAATAGTGTGCAACATTTTAGAAATTCTCAAC
Organism: Haematobia irritans; assembly: GCA_003123925.1. Taxonomy (NCBI): domain Eukaryota; kingdom Metazoa; phylum Arthropoda; class Insecta; order Diptera; family Muscidae; genus Haematobia; species Haematobia irritans. The sequence goes on from PGFW01023694.1 coordinate 20,346, forward strand.
GGTAACAATGATATGCGCAAAAAATATGGGATCAACTCAGAATCATCTCCTCGAATCAATCTAGACTTGGCGTTAGGTTAGGTTAGATATAGTGGCAACCCGATATTTCAGCCTCACATAGACTATTGTGATACCACAATAGCGAACATCTCTCTTATCACTGAGTACTGCCCGATTCTATGTTAAGCTCAATGACAAGGGACCTGCTTTTTATAGCGGAGTCCGAACGGCGTTCCACATTGCAGTGAAACCACTTAGAGAAGCTTTGTAACACTCAGAAATGTCACCAGCATTACTGAGGCGGGATAATCGTCCGCTGAAAAAGTTTTTGGTGTTTGGTCGAAAGTGGGTTTGAACCCACGGCCTTGTGTATGCAAGGCGGGCATGCTTACCACTGCACCACGATGCCTTCCTAGACTTGACTTGACGTTCGTACATCCGTCTGTCCATCTATGTAGTTTTTATTCAAAAGATATCGTCGTGAAATTACGCACTGATGATGTTTCGCACACATTTAGTTAATGTCGTTTTCATTAAACAAAAATTATTAAAATCAATTCTTGCAGTGGGGAAAAAGTTTATCGAAAATCCACTAATTTTCATAAACTAAAATAAAGTTAAATTGATTTAGAATTTTTCGTTGACGTTTTCCTTACATAACTGTGTGTGCCGCGCTTCAATCCCCGTTCCGGCATAAAGGTAACAATTAAAATAAAAAATAAAAAATCATAAAAATTGAAACTTTATTCTACAATTGTTTGTATTACAGAAAAAGGCTGTAAGAACTAAAATAATCTCGTGGAAGTGAAAAATGTGGCGCAAGTATTACAATTGGCAAAACGAAAATTTTGTAGCATTTAGGTCAAAAACCTATTGTTGCTTTATCACCTATCATTACCTGTCTATTTTCATTAATTCATTATGATTGTACATATATATAAAAAAATTTTGAGCACAATATTGTTTTGGAAATTTTTGTAAGCACTTATACATATTTTTGGTTGCAAAATGCTCTACCAAACATAGTTTATATGTTCCACATAATAACATATGTTATTGGAAGAAAACATTATTGAATTGATGCAAAAATACAAAATGTTGAAATTGACTACTGCCAAACCAAATATATTTTTATAGTACCAATATCTTTCAAACAAGTAATATATGGAAGAGATCAAACATATAAATGTTTGCAATACCCAAAAAAGTATATGCTTGAAGCCAAAAATAGGTTTGGAGTATATTTACAGAAGCTGATTTTTTGATTGAGTTCGTGTACGAATAACCTCCTCCTCTCTAGACTTCAATTTCGACAGATCGAACATCGTATTGCATTACATATCCCCTACATAGGGTTTTAGTATTCTCATTCAAGCAGTAGCTAAAATTTTAATTATATGATTAATTTATTGCTTCTCTTTAGTATCTTATTCTATAGTTCCTGATTTTTAAACATAACAAACGACGACTATACTATAAATGTTAACAACTGTGAATGTCCCATATGTACAATACATTACAATCAACAAAACTGTACAACATAATTCTTCGTGACCTTCCTCTCTATTGTTGTATGTGGAGAGAGAAAGATGATAGTGAGAAAAGGGGAAAAACGAAATCTACATATTTTTAGTTTCAAAACAACTTTCATACTACCACCTCCTCGTAGATATCTCAACTACCTTCAAATAATAGAATTTAAAACAAAAGTCTACAAATAAGAAGGAACTATGGTTCAACTAATCAAAAACATAGGACATAGAATCATATTATTTGCAACCATAGTATTAAAAAAATATCACACGCCTAAAAAGAATGAAAGAATTGCTTCCTCCTAAATTTATTTATGAAATCCAATTTTTTGCTTATTTCATTTAACTGCCAATGAGAAAATGTTCTTTTCTGAGGAACGAAAGTTTTGACATGCCAAAATTTTATTGACGCCTAAGGAAGTTCCTTAAAGGCGAATACGAGGCTCAGTTCGAAAACCCTCTACCCTCAAAAGATTAAGCATTTAGAATATATGCAATTGAACTATCCTCAACATAATTCTGCCATTTACCAATTAGTTTAATACATGTTGTAATCTTCTAGTTGCTTTCGTTTTTATTTTATTAAATAAAAATTTTAACTTTTCTTAATTGAATACAAACTCTGTTAATTATGCAACAACAGAAAAAAAATACTATTTCCTCTTTATGGAAATATTATTTACGTGCACTTATTCTTTTATTGCCTTTTACATCTATGTCAGTACTTTGTATATCGCGTTTAGGTTGGAATATATAAAACTAATCTGCGTAAATGGCTCGATCTCTCCCAGTATTTTAATTTCCTTATACTTTCCTACTAATTATCTCAATCTTGTCTTAGCCTAGCACAAAAAGCCCTGGGTATAAACAGAAAAACATTTAAGAGTTGGCAAACTCCATCTCTGTATTCAAAAAAAACGATCACAATTTTTTACCAATGTAAAAAAAAATGCGTTTCTTCATAAATATTTACATAAAAAAAAAGGTTTATAGGGACAAAGAAATTTCATTACTGATATATGAGTTTCGTGAATGTCGTTAGGGAAATGCCTCCTTCATACTTTCAAACCAGTAAAAAAAAGGGTTGCTGAATTTAAAAACCCTCGGTCGTACAAGTCATTGTAAGATGAACCACGTATTATGAGTCCAAAAATTCAGCAACTAACAACAGAAATTTTAGCCAAATGCAATATATGTATAAAACGTCGATACCGTCAAAATTTGGTCAATATATATACTTGTGACGTATTTCTTTGTCAATTTGCATTTAAAAAAACCCTGAAACACCCCTCATTTGTAATATCTGGTTGCGTAGAATGTTGCTCCTATTTTGATTTTGGAATTCACATCTCAGTGTCAAAATCCCGTCCAACCAACTGAGAGCACGTATTAAATTTTGCTCGCACCTCAGAAAAATCCTGAGCTACTCCACGCCCAAAGCTTGGCAAAACGCTAAAAGTTGCCAATCAACCTTTTACAAATGTAATTAAATGTTGGAAGTTTGTCGAACACAGGAAGTCTGATCGGGGTGAAATCGAAAACCATACCTCTGGGCAATCCACAAAGATGAGTGTCCCCTAGTTTCAAGCAAACCCTCAACCTATCTCTCCAAGATGCCCTAAATTTAAAGCCGGATGTATCGGTCTACTCATCGACCAAATACGAGCTCGTACTTATCGACTTACCAGAAGTTATGACCCAAATCGCGATGATAAACTAAAATACGATCGCCAAAGCGCTATCCGGGAGCTGTACCACACGATGCCTGTCGAAGTTTGACGCTCGGTAATGCGACGACGAAATCCTACTCAAAGCCGACTACAAGCAGCTTCCCGACAATGATTTTATACGCAAAAGGCGAAGGAAACGTAGCAGATATTTCCAAGCACATTAAAACTTTCATAATTCGCAAAAAATATCTTGTTGACAAGCCAATCGTACTGTGTACTGAAAAGCACATTTCATAGCTCGGGACTGTCAACCCAAGAAATTACGTGAAAGAGTGTGTTGATATAAAGTCTGCTTCCTTCCTGAAGAAAAACTGACGTGCTTTCCGTACTGTTTGTGCCGCATTGGCATCTTCCATACGGTAAAAGCCATGACTGTACCGCCGCCAACAACCGTTGCATCCTGTGTGTCCATAACAAAGAACCCTCCCAACAACACTCCATGAGCTCGCCAATTTGAGAAATTATCGCTATTCGTCAACGGCAAACCTTAAATAAGAAAGCCAAAAAAAACTGCTAAGCACGAGCAGCACTTCAAGGGCAAAAACTGTCTTTCTCTGTGTCGAAGAAGTGGATCAATGCCGTATCAAATTCTGATGGCAGTGTTCCCAGCTTGACAGGTCCGCTCAATCGGATTTGAACAACGAAAGCCTAAAACGACATATTTTTCCTTGAATTTCTATAAACTAATAACTTGAAAAATAAACTTTATATTTATTCTTTAAACAACAACCGATTTCACCGAATTTTACACCGTTTCTTCCCTTGACCCAAATTTTATGTCACTACACCCTTTATCTGCAAAGGGTAAAAACAATACAATTCAGAACTAATTGCAACCTTGAACTTCAATCTATAAGACAAATACTAAAAAACTCCTGGCTTAATAATCCACCATAAAAAATAATTTGATCAACGACAACCGCCCAACCAGCGCACTAACAATCGGTAACATATGGCTAAATATCAACGAAAAAGTTACGAGTTGCTTTGACCACACACCTTATTCTGCTTATGATTTACTTCCAGTACTTTACTGGTTCCCAAATCTAAAAAATCCTTCCTGGCAACGTTTCCTCAACATGAAATGCAATTACATACCAAAACCATCTACTTTAAATCTTGAGAAAAACTTTTTAACAACGCGGATCCTAGAATGACCCTAGACAAATTCTCGACTAAGTGTATTGATAGTTCTTAGGATAATTATATTGAAAAATAAAAATATTTTTGAAAATAACTACCTATTATCTTTCCAAACGCTAAGAATGTTTCCGAACTGCTCTCGTATCAATGCAATTTAAAACCATCGCTTTAATTGCATATCATAAATTAGTGTTTTGGCTTTTCTCTAAAATAAAATACTATCATAAAGAATAAGCGGACATTCTTCTTGTCTATACAATTTCGCTTACTTAGGAAAGTATTTTTCTCTTTGAGTTGTAATCATAAGATTGTATCTGGCACAAAAAATAATATAAGAAAGTTGCGTATAAAAAACGATATCAGTACAGGATTTCAAGCCAGCTTAAAAGATAATTTTTTTCAATTTCTGCCTCAATTTGTTAGCATGTTTTCCTTGAAAAAGTAAATTTTGTTTGCATGGTGCATCCAATATCCGTCTTCTGTCCTCTTACTAGAACTTTTTTTTAATTTTACCCTTAATTCTCGTAATGGACATAAAACACGCACGGAGGCACCGTGGATCAATCCTTATGTGCATGCCCGCTTGCAACACCAAGCGTCCTCGTTGTTCGATTCCACCTCTCGACTCCAACAACCAAAAAAGCTCTTCCTAGCATGTCGACTTATCCCACCTTCAGTATTCTGGCTGACAATTCTAAGGTTTCAAACTTTCTACTAAGTGGTTTCACTACTAATGTGTCAACGCCTGTTCCGACTCGCTATTAAAAACGATGGCTCCCTTGTCATTGCACCTTTAACATGAACTTCGGCCAGCACTCATTATAAGAGAAGAAGTCTTCACCAGTGTATCACAAATGCACTGAATAGTCTAAGTGAAGCTCCGCATATATATCGGCCTTGCCCACCCTAACCTAAAATACCACTTACATTTTGATTATTAGTCCACAGGCTATTTGTCATCTCCACACACTAGATATCGCCTTATAACCATGAACTATCTATAGTTATATCTAGCCATATTACTATTTTTATAGCACCAGAACAACTAATGAATGTTTGTTATCGTTCAAAATATTTCCAATAATATTAGAAACTTATATTAAATTTGAAAGAAACAATAATAAATATTAAATTAAAACTTATTAAGAAAATTAAATTTAAGATAATTAGGATAACAACAAACCAAATTATAAATTACATCCTTGAAATATAAATAAGATAATCTGTATCACCATTGAATTTTCCATCCCACCATTAATCATCTTCTAATCATAATAAAATTATTCTTCTCCTCCTGCCACACACTCTAATCATACACACATGTTTTTCTTGTTTATAAATAGTGTTAATAACTCCTCTTTCTCGCGAAACAGAAAATGATAATATCGTGCCCCACCTCACCATGTAAGTCAAAACCTATGGAATCTTGGAATAAAAACATTCTCTCTCTACGTACCATGCAATTATGTATGGTTACATCATATGCAAATACAATTTATTGATCCATATAAAGAAAAACTGTGACTTTCTCCTAAACTGCATTAGCATTACCACACATTCCCAATACAAATAGTTCGATATTATTTCCGATTAACATTTTCATTTATTCTACTCATTATCACCACTAATGAAGGTTTCTTATTCTATTTTATTTGATTATTCTTACAGACTCCTAGTCTGGACGTACTAAGCCAATTCTGCCCAAAAGTCAAAATCAAATGCTGCCGCCACTGCACAGCAACTGTCCACATTCCCACACAGTGGGGATCTTTGCCCATATTCTAACGCGTTAATTCCAGTGTGTAGCAACAGCTGCTTTGCCTTAGGAGTGACCACATCCCCTCGCCATAATACTAAGATACACAAATTCCAACAATAGTACCCAGCCTTACAGCGGTTGTTGGCATAACAAATTGCTGCAACCATTCGCCTAGCACTAGCAAACAACACACAATTGGTAAAATACATCAATCATGCCAACATCACACCATTGCAACCATTTGCCCAACATCATCAATTGTCGAAAATTCACAATTGCCCAACCCTGCATCATATCTCAGTCATCATTCAAATCATTTGCACAATCCGCTCACAGCACCGAGCGATCCAACAATCAACAAGTCACAACATCCAATACATCAGGTTTGCATAATCAACAAACAGCGCAACCCACACATTTGTCACAAACAACAATCAACTTTGTTCGCAACAACAACATCATCATCATCAGTAGGGTCAACATATAACAGCCCAATTCAACAGCAATCCTGCCTATTCATCGCAGCCACTAGCATATCCACAACAACACCATTCACCAAGATTAACTAACATCATTCAAAATACCTCAACCACTAATTCCAAAACCATAAGGACCAACCCCGCCCAACACAACACCAATGTGTAAATTTTCAAAATTTTCTCTGATTTCTGTATAAAATATGCACACGGAAATTGTGAATTTGCTGCTCGTATTGTCGAAACGAACGTTTAGTCTACCCCAAGAACCTATTCCGATTTGTTGCCCATTACAAATCAAACATTTAATTCTTTCATCATTGTGCGTGTCTCCCGAAAACACGCTACACTCAACTAAATTTTTAATCGACATAGAATTAAATATTTGCTAAATCTACAAAAAAGTCTCTTGAAATAATCATAAAAAACAATCACTATATTGCTAAAACACTTGTCCTGCTATTTCTTTATTGCCAATTCCAAAATCATTTTTTCTTTGCTGAGAAAGCAACACAATCAATATATAAACCTAGGAGTTACTTCAACACCCATAAAATGCAATATTTTTAATAAAATTATTTCTTAATTTGTCCAAGTAATCTGATTTTTTCTCACAATATTTGCTGATATCCAATTTCCAATTAAAATTAAAATGAGTTCTTAAAAAATATTCAATATATAATAATTTAATTATTCAATCAAATTTTTATCTGAAACTAAAAATATCAATCACCAAATACTTTTATACAATTTTAATTGTATCCAAGTTTGCTAGTGTAACCAAATCGACAACTAGTTCCTCAGTTCTAGCTAGAAATAAATTTTGTATAAAATTTTCCTTCTAGAAATAAAATTTTGAAAAATTTATACAAAAAAAATTATACCCGAATTTATCTGATTTCCATGATAAAGTTTTGATAAGTTCTGCAAGTAGGAGGATGCGCATGAGAATTTAATTACCGAAAACACTGTACATCCAACATCTGGCCATTCTTATAGGGCTCTTGCCTCAAAACTAATTTGACAAGTCATTACTTTCTCTGTTTGTTAACCTACCACTTGTAGTTTATCTAATGCCTCAATGGTTAACTGAATCAAAAATAACAACAACAAAACACAATATACAAAAAAAGATTATAAAATTTTTATATCAAATAAAATTTTCTGATAAAAATTTCTAAAATAAGAAAATTGTAACAAAATTTTCTGTAGAAAAACTAATTTGACAAAATTTTATAGAAATTCAAAATTTTTGACAAAATTTTCCATAGGATATTAAAATTTTTTAATTTTTATACAAAAAAAATTTGATTACATTTCGATGATAATAAAATCTGACCAACAATTCTCTATAGAAAATAATAATGTAAAAAATTTTTCTATAAAATAAAATTTGACAAAATTTCTAAGAAATTATTTGACAACATTTCATATAAAAACAAAATTTGACATACATTTTCATTAGAAATTAAAATTTTACAACATTTTCTATTATAAATAAAATTCTGACAAATATCTCTTATAGAAATAAAATGTTGAAAAAAATTTTTCTATTAAATAAAATTTTGACAAAATTGTCTTTTAAATCGAATATTTTCAATCTACATATATACTCAAAATCCCATGTGATTAAGTTCTCAGAATGAAACTTTCCTTTGTTGCCCCCAAGCTAATATCTTTCAAACTCTTCAAAATCCTTACTCATTACAATCAACGTTATTTTAAAACAGATTCCTTTTTTAATTTTGTAATATTTTGGCTAAAAGTTTCCTTTAAATTTTGGTCGAATTAATTGTTGCACGCAGGCAACCTTCCGATGTATCCAAAGCGATCGTCTGCATTACCGCTGCCACTAATCCAAACATCTCATTATGCAAATCTCCCCAGTTCGTTCCATGTCTCAATTTTCGTAAAGTGACGGTTGCTCCAATTCACCAAACTATTTAATTGATTAATTTGGTTCCAATAGTATGACATATTAAAATCAAATCTAAAATTAAATAGTTAACTCGTATACCTCACAAGCTTCATTCCCAATTTATTATAAATGAGATCTTCTGTCAGAAATGATGAATATAAAAATGTTTAAAGCCGGAAATATTGCTTGTTATTAACAGTACGACTAATAACAACACAAAACTCAAATGGAAAAATAAACACTTTCACCTTATGGTTTGCATAAATAATACAATAAAATAAAATGTACTGCCAAAATTAAATTTCTCATATATCTCTATTGTGTGAGTTATGTCGTGTGTGCATATACGAGATTGGGAATAATTCAACATGCGAACATTCTATGATATATGCCCAGATATAGAAAATGTATGTCCTTCTTATTAGCTGCAGCAATATCGAAAAAATCAACACCTGATTTGCAAGATAACCAACAAACAAAAATGTTTGTAGATATTTAATGTGCTAGCCAGCATTGGATTGCAGACAATAATAGTCGAATTTAAAATGTTTCTAAATCTTTAAATCATCTGCTTTTATAGTCTTTGTCTAAATTTTGTTACTTTTGTCACCAAAAAACTCGAAAATATGTAACCAACTTTAGACTCGTAAGCTACACTGAAAAATATTTTGATCTAATATGGGAAAGCCTAAATTCTAGCCTTCGCAGCCAATTATCACAATATTAATATGCAATATGTAGAAAAGTGCAAACTAGCGCAAATCCAGCAAAAAAATTTGGAATCGTCTTTAAAAGCACTTCCAAAAATGTATCCTAAAGAGTTTCTTTAATTCAATTTTTTATAACTCGCTTTTTCTTATTTTTGATGGGTAAATTACATTTTTTTGTTTCAAAAAGTTAAAAACAGAGTAAGTATTAAATTACAAAATTATTTGAAATTTTGTCAAAAGAATTAAATCCACCTTCAAGAAATATTTCGCAATGTTTGAAAATAATTTAATTCAAACATTTCAAGACAAACGTTAGAATGGCAATAAAAATCATAAACAAATTATAAAAATTATTTTATTTGTCAAAATATGACAACATATTTTAATTCACACCCAAAACACTGAATATATCACAGAGTAAAGAAGTGATGCAAATTAGTCAACTGGCTGTTGAAATGGGACATCCGTCATATGACAAGCCCATTTATATTACATTTGCTTCTGCCGCAATATTTGCACTACTTCCGGATCCAAAGAAAACATTTCATACTTTTTGTCGATGCTTTATTTACTGGGACATTCCAGAAAGTAAAGATAATAGCATATAGGTAGGTCAGCCCGATTACCAGACTAACTTTAACTATTCAGTCCATTGTGATAGCACATTGTTAGCTTCCCTCTTATCACTGAAGTGCTGCCGATTCCATTTAAGCTCAATTACAAGGCACCTCTTTTATAGCCGATGTCGAATGGCGTCTCCACATTGCAATGAAACCACTTGAAAAAAGCTTTGAAACCCTCAAGAATGTCAGCAGCATTACTATGTAGTGATAATCACCGCTGACGCTGACGACCTTGTGTATGCAAGGCGGGCATGCTAACCATTGCACCTACGGGCTCTCCTTTAATAGCATTAAAAATCCATATTAATATCCACTGAAAATGAAATTTTAAACATCGAGCCTCTACAAATTTTACACAGAAAAAAATGTTTCTTGTCTAAAGAATTATTTCTTTTGATCCTGATTATCTTTACAAAGCAATCAAAAAATATGGAGACAATCTTAACATCGTTAAATCATTGAATTCGGTGTTATTTGCTCGTAACGAAAATGCATTGAAACAAAAGGCACTTTTGTTTGCCGGTCTTTGATTTACAAACATTGTAAATAGAGGTTGCGCGGACACAAATTTTCGTGACACGCGTGAATCACTGAGTCGTGAACAAAAATTGATAGGAACTCTCGTGAATGCGGGTGAATGGACCTCTCGTGAATGACGCGTGAATAAACATTCTACTTCGTGAATGTGCGTGAGTAATGAGTGAAATTTCAGTCACGCGCACACCTCTAATTGTAAATTTAAAAACTTTTCGACTCTTTCTTTTTTACAAAAAAATCGATTATTCGAATACCTACCTTAGATCCCTCACAAGAATATGTATGTAATTTTAATCGCTGCAAACTGAATTGCTATCAGCTGCTGCTCAGTTTTTCCTTTTAACTCGTTCATGTATGTTATGACATATGTCAGTCAAACACTCTCGCTGATAGAGGCCAGATGTGTATTTGGTTAATCAAACAAATGTACCAATTTATTGTTTAGTTTTTTTTTTGTTTTTTTTTTTTTTGCTTTTTTAATACAGAAAATTAACAAAACAAGAGATGTGTATAAATGACCCAATACCGGTGATACACTTCATCGTCCCCACGTCGCTCATAAATTCATTCATTTATTCCGATCACATAGAACAAATTCATTCATATTTTTGTTATGTTCACTCACATATTATATTTGCTTGTTCTTTATCACTTTTTAGAATAAATATACCCTAATGTTCATATACATACGAACAATTGATACAGTTTATCAATGAAAATATATTACGTATTTTAATCTAGGGTATCTATTACATATCACATATCAATAATATCCGAAAAAAAATACAGTTTCTTTATGGCGAAACAAGGCCGGCGTGAATGTTTGAAACCACTAATTTGTATGCCACTAATGTGGCGCAATGCGTGATAACTAAAAGAAATAGTTTTGATTATTTCCGACAATTATGCCGTAACTTTTATTTTCTTTTGCCCTGTTTATAATTAACCTTTGAAACTCTTCTTAAAGACAAAAAAATGTATAAAATCAAAATCAAACATAGTTCGATCTGTTATCAGAGATCGTATAGATTTCTTGATTCGTTCTCTTGAGAATATTTATCAGCTGCGCAAAAAATAGCGATTAGAGTTAATTACTTTTCCCATGCTGAACAGGAATAAATCATGGGCCATGATATTACAATTTTTTTTTTCGACCAAATTTTAGGATTCAAAATCATATGGTTATGTGTATGAAGTCTCCAAATGACACTCCATAACAAATGCATCTCAAACAAACTCACGCATTCATTCACTGGAGAATTTTCAAATGACTGAGTATCTTAATAACATATTCCAGACCCACAAATACACGCACCATCAGTTTTTAAAACTGCAATCATAAACTGTTTTTGTTAATAATGGCGAATATCCATTTGACTGACTTCCATATAACTTTGTCTCATATCGGCGTCCTCGGATGAATATTCCACTTCACAATCACTCATAGGTGACGCAATTAAATTTGAACCTTTATTTTCCTCAGGATTTGAATTATTTTTTCAGGACAATTATAAAGAATAAATAATTGCCACTTTTACCAATGCCATACGATTCTTTTATTCAGCTGATTTTGACTCTTAAAATTGTAAAACAACATATTGAAATTGTGTTTTTGTTATCGTGATTCAACCTCCTTATTATCCATGCTTTTTTCCTTTATTGAGCAAAGCAGATTTAGTAGGTAGTTTTATATTACAAAAACAAAAATGTCAGTCGTCAATTGAAACTTTGATGTCAGACAAATAAATGAAATTTCCCACTTGTTGAACATATTGTCAATTTAAATTTAAAATAGAGAAAATCTGGAAATGATCGATGTATCCTTCCAAATATAAGGAAATGTGTTACGTTCGCAAGAATAATTGAATAAATTCTACCATCAATTAAGAGTTCAATTTATTTCAATACTTTTCTGTCATAAATTTTAAAGCAAATTGAGAAATTTCAAAATTTTTGGGAAAAATAATTTATTTTGAATTTTTATTTGTCACAATGCCAATTAAACATTGGCGTAGCTATCAACATTTTCGTAGGGTAAAAACTACAATGTGTACTCATTGTGAAGATACCTCAAAAAGAGAAACAATCCAATGAAAAAATTGTAATCACCTGATGCTTGAAACTACCTTCCTAATTGATTTCGGAATATGTATATACAAAAACGTGCGACACTGACATCAGTCTGTAGACATAATACAAAATCAAATGAAATTATTTTCTAAAAATTACATTTTTTGCTAGTGTTATATTTAAACACTTCACCACAATTGATTTAATTAAATTTTACAAGCCAATAAATAATTATTTATTATGACAATTAGTATTTTATTCAATTGGTAAATAAGAAACTGCTCTATTTTAATTACTTTTTGTAAACAAATAAAATAAAAATAAATAAAGTAATTAATTTTGACTTAAATTGATTTCATAGTTTTCTCAAATGTTAATTTGTATCTATATTTACTTCGTATAGCGCCAATAACATTTAAATCATTTAAAACCAATTTTTTCCTTCAAAATCGAAATTTCTTAAACAACAGAAAAATATTTTAACAAATGATTAACATTTGTAACATGCTGTAATTGTTAAAATATTTTAGTAAAAATGTTGTAAAATAAATCGGTGTAGCGATCAGCTATACGAAGAAACTTATTTTACCAAAATCCCTTATGAATATTTTGGATAGCTCATACAAATGTTGCTTTCCAGCATTATCGTTGTCCCACTTTAGTGGCAAATTTAGCACTTTTTAAGCGTTGACACTTTTGTGTTCCCTTATGCTTATGCTATGCATTAAATTCCTACTTTTTGCAACCTTTCACCAATTTTTGTCTTTTTTAATTAATTCTTTTTTTAGTGCCAACAACTTTCTAAATATATACCCCGAATCCGTATAAAATTGCGGATCTGACAACACTATAATTTTGAGCACATTGAGTGGAAATTGTGACCCCTAAAAATATGCAATGAAAATTATCTACTTTTACTGGCTCTTTCTCAACAGTTAATTTCAAGGATTGATTTTCAATATGGAAGTAAAATTGTTTTGGCTTTATTTAGATTACTCGTACATCTTAAAACAAATAAATAAAAAAAGAAAAAATAACTTATAAACATTTGTATTTTTTTTTTCTATAAAAATAGTGTGCAACATTTAGAAATTCTCAACGTTAACAATAATGCGCAAAAAATATGGATCAACTCAGAATCATCTCCTCGAATCAACTTAAACTGCGTTAGGTTAGGTTAGATAAGTGGCCAACCGCATATTTCAGCCTCACATAGACTATTATACCACAATAGCGAACATCTCTCTTATCACTGAGTACTCCCGTCTATGTTAAGCTCAATGACAAGGGACCTGCTTTTTATAGCGGAGTCCGAACGGCGTTCCACATTGCAGTGAAACCACTTAGAGAATTGTATACACTCAGAAATGTCACCAGCATTACTAGCGGGATAATCGTCCGCTGAAAAAGTTTTTCGTGTTTGGTCGAAAGTGGTTTGAACCCACGGCCTTGGTATGCAAAGGCATGCTTACCACTGCACCACGATGCCTTCCTAGACTTGACTTGACGTTCGTACATCCGTTCTCCATCTAGTTTATTTTTTATTCAAAAGATATCGTCGTGAAATTACGCACTTATGATGTTTCGCACACATTTAGTTAATGTCGTTTTCATTAAACAAAAATTATTAAATCAATTCTTGCAGTGGGGAAAAAGTTTATCGAAAATCCACTAATTTTCATAAACTAAAATAAAGTTAAATTGATTTAGAATTTTTCGTTGACGTTTTTTTCGGAGAGAGTAAACTGTGACTACTTTCCCTTTTTCTGCAGATGTTTTGCTGTTTTAGAAGATTTTTCTCCTGCTACTTGTAGAGACATTCGTGCTGCAACTACTAACTCATTTCTGCGAGTGTATTATTTAAATAATAAATAAAAATATAAAACATTTCTAATTGCATATAAAATTACTGCAAAA
>PGFW01023701.1:38135-54335 GCA_003123925.1 Haematobia irritans
TATCGTAAAGCTTTTAAATGAATGATCGGTCGAAACTGGAATTTCTGGGATTCCCTGTCCGTATGTATGTATAATGTTTTTCTATGATGGTGCTTTATGATGGATACGGTCAGCTTACTGAATGAAGATGGTAGAAAATGGGATGCACCCCGATCATTGTAAGTAAAAACATATACATTAATAGGTACATCACATGTTAACCATGCGGATAATACACGTTTCCATGATGGTTCAGGTACCTTATTGGTCGGTCCATCCTACAGAATGATTATCGGTCGAAATTGGAAATTGACCCCTGACCCATTGTAAGCAAACAATCCATGTTAATATGCACCACCATGGCTCACAGTTGACAAGCTTATTTGTAGATCGGCCGTAACTGAAACACTCGCGAAATGCCTGCGAGCATTACTGAAATGGATAAAGCTCCCTCTTTTTCGTGCTGGTCCAGCTACTGAAGCGATCTACCCTTTCTAGGCAGATGGGAATGCTAACCATGTGGATGATTTCACGTTTCCATGATGGTCCAGGTACTTATTTGGATACTACTGAATGAGACACTCTCTCCGAATGGGACACAGGTATGCTCCAATGTCTATATATATCTCCACAAACGCTCCCACAAACGCCCTACAACAATTCTTCCGCTACCCCTCTATAACATATGTAGACTCAAGTCTACATACACGATGTCTCACCCTCATGGCTGTCGTCTAATTCGTCTTCAGTAGCTCTCTAGTATCGTTTTGTTTTGATTTATGCGCTTATTAAAGATTGTCATGAATTTCCGGCTATTCGTCCTATTACACATCGTTATAAATGCCTTAAGTGGCATTCTACTTAACCCGTTAGATAGGTATAGTGAGCTCCTATTTCGGACTCACCTAGACTATTCAGTCCATTGTGTAACCACAGTGAAACTTGACTTTTTATAACTGTCATTGAATTTATACCCACGCTTAGTTATAAACATTTTTGGATATACCTGTCGAAGTTTGAGGCACTCTGTGATTTTCGAAGTGAAAATTCAAGGCTCATTGGCAGCGGACAGATTAAAAGAATGATATGATATTCGCTTTTGGGATAGGAAAAAAATGATTGTGCTACGGAAATTCCTTTATGATACAACTATGTATGTAGTCATACCTTTACAAACATATTTCTGACATATCTAATTTCAGTCATCTTTCATCTTTCAACTTTAATTTATTTTTTTAATTCATAAACAAATATTAAATAATCAAAATTATTTGTGTAAATTTATTACTACCAAAGAAATTCCAAAATACCGCTAAACTAAAAAAACGACGAAAATATGGAAAAATTCCAATCTCTCAAGATCTCGAAAAGCTATAGATAGATCGCATCGGTTCACCGTGCAAGGGTTTTAATGAATATAGATCCAGAAGACTAATGGGTTTTGGTCTTAGGAAATTCTTTCCATGGAACACAGAATCATTTACGAAAGCAAGCTCGAATTCACAAATTTCAAATAACGGAGGATACCCTCAAAAACATTCAAATATGGGATTTACAGAAAATACTGCTAACCCTTCTTGTAAATTTGCTTCCCAATATTATTTATCCTGCAGTAATTCAACCAATTTAGCAAAAACTCGAGAGCATATAATTCGCGAACTGCAAGCTGCAGTCCTCGAAGGTCAATCTCAAGATCCTATAACCAATGAAAAACTTGGCCATATTGTGCGTAAGGCCCTTGGGGAAAATATTCCATGGCTTACTGTGCAAAAGACAATAAACGAAGTGAATCAACCAAAGAAAGGTGATCTGCTACTACATCTACTACAGATCCAAGTTGGTTCATTCGTTTATGTTATGTGTACAGTAAGGACTTGTGAATTTCCCTCACTGCTTTCTCAATTGGATCCCATAATGGAGGAGTGTAATGCCCAATTTGCTCCTGTTTTGCAACATTTTACTCAGTGCTGTTGCATTGAAGCTCTATTGCCTCGGAGTAGAAAATATCAACAAACCGCTGATAAATTACGTAAAGTTTTACAAGTCGATGCTGTTTTATTCAAGGTGAAAATTATCCATATCGTGGATATGAAAAAAGGTGTGATTTGCCTTAAATGGCATCCTGATGCCATGCACTGACCCATCAGACTAATGGAAATCGAGCTATAAGAATTATTGATCCAAACTGGTAAGGTTATTCAAGCCTAGAAAATATGTTGTGCTTTGGGTTCAAAGACTGTCTGCACAATTATCTGTCGGTTTTTTTCTTGATCATTTATTCAATGCCCGATATTTGAGAATATTTGTGATAAATGTGATGTAAGGCAATGATCATATTTTGGTAGCCCGGCTTTCCATTTTTTAACATCTACCAAATAAATTATGTTCCGAATATTCGTAATGCACAAAACTTTGAAAATAGGAGAAGAATCGAATTGAAATTGGATTGAAGTCCGAGAGTATTTCAATTTTTTTTAACATAGCCCATGAAGGAAAATAAGATGTTTGCGAGTTCGCTAATTGCTAAATAAAAAAATATTATCTCAAACTTATTTCCTATAGTTTTTTTTTTTTTTTGAAAATTTTTATTTTTATAAGAAATTTTTTGTCACATTTTATTTCTAATAGAAAATAGAAAAATTTTCTAAATTTTAATTAATTATAAAGAAAATTTTCTCAAAATCATGAATTTCCTATAAAACCTTTTTTGAAATTTTATTCCATAGAAAAATTTCTAAAAAAATTTATTTCTATAAAGAAATTTTCTCAAAATTTTTACTTCTATAAAGAACTTTTTCCTTATTTTTTTTTTTCTGTAGAAAATTTTCGCTTCCAATATTTTTTGTTCTAGAGGAATTTTTTGGCTACAAGGAATTTTTTTTTTCTAATAGAAATTTTTTATTTAAATTAATTTCTATCAGAAAATTTCTCGAAACATTTTTATTCTATCGGACCAATTTTCTCAAAATTTTATTTCTATAGAAAATGTTTTCAAATATTTTAGTTTCCATAAAAATTTTTGTTCAATTTTATTTCTATAGAAATTTTTATCAAATTTAATTTTTTCCCCAAATTCTAATTTTTTAGAAAAGTTTCTTAAAATTTATTTGGTACCAAAAATTTTCTAAAATGTTCTTTCTATAGAAAATTTTCTCGAAAATTTTTATTTCCTATAGAAGAATTTTTATCAAAAATTTAAAACAAAAATTTCAAAAATTTTATTCTATAGGAAAATTTTTCAAATCTTATTTCTATAGAAAATTTTCTCAAAATTTTATTTCTATAGAAAATTATCTCAAAATTGTATTGCTTTAGAAAATTTTCGAAAAAATTTTAATTTCTATAAAAAATTTCTCAAAATGTTTATTCCTATAGAAAATTTTTCGTCAAAATCTATTTCTATAAAAAATTTCGTCAAAATTTATTTCTACAGAAAGTTCTTAAAAACCTTTATTTCTCAAAATTTAAAAAAACAATCTTCTAAAGTTTATTGCTATACAAAATTTCCTCATAAATTTTTATTTCTGTAAGAATTTTTTGTCAAAAATTTTATTCTCAGTAGAAATTTAACTTCTGTAGAAATTTTCCCTTAATTTAATTCTATAAAAAAATGTTCTCAAATTTTATTTTCTAGAAAAAGTTTTCGAATTTTATTTCTCTATAAAAAGTTTCTCAAAATTTTAAATTCTACTAAGAAATTTTCTCAGAATGTTATTTTTATAGAAAATATTCAATCAAAAATTTATTTCTAAAAATTAAAAAAAATCTCATCGCGGATTTTACTTCCCTATAGAAAGATTTTCTAAAATCCTTATTTCGTTTAAAATTTGTTGTCAAAAATATATTTCTATAAGAAAATTATTCAAAATTACTTCGGCTTTAGAAAATTTTTGCAAAAAAATTTTAATTTCTATAGAAAATTTTCTCAAATTTTATTTTCTATAGAAAATTTCTCAAAATTTTTTTTTATTCTACAGAAAAATTTTCTCAAATTTAATATTCTATAGAAAATTGTATCAAACATTTGTCAATTGTTCAAAATTTATTTCTTTAGAAAATTTTCTCTAAATTTTATTTCTATATAAAATTTCTCAAATATTTTATTTCTAATAGAAAATTTTGTCAAAATGTTATTTCATATAGAAAATTTTCTCAAAATTTTATTTCTATAGAAAATTTTATCAACATTTGGTCAATTGTCATAATTTATTTCTTTAGAAAATTTCTCTAAATTTTATTTCTATAGACAAATTTTCCTTCAACATTTTGTTTCTATAAAAAATCTTCTAAACACTTCTTTATCTTCTATAGAAATTTTCTCGAATTTCATTTCCGATTAAAAAGAACTTTTCTTATTTCCATAGAAAAGTTTACTCAAAATTTCATTTCCATTAGAAAATTTCCTCAAAATTTTATTTTATAGAAATTTTTATCAAAAAATTTAGATTTCATAGAAAACTTTTTGCGCAAAAAATGTTATTTTCATAGAAAAATTTTTCTCCAAAATTTTATTATCTATGGAAAATTTTTCTAAAAATTGTTATTTCTATAGAATAGTTTTCTCAAATTTTTATTATTAAGAACAATTTTCGCAAATCTTATTTCTATAGAAAATTTCTCTACATTTTATTCTATAGAAAAATTTCTCAAAATTTGTTTTCTAAATTTTCTTAAAATTTTCTGTCTCAAAATTAAAAAATCATCAAAAATTTTTATTTCTATAGAGAATTTTAATATTGTTCTAAAGTAGAAAATATCTCTTAAATTTTTATTTGTCAAAATTTTAAAAACAAAATCCCAAATTTTTAATATCTGTAGAATTTTTTTTGTCAAATTTTCTATACAAATTTTACTCAAATTTTATTTCTATAGAAAACTTTCTCAAAATTAATATTTCTATTGAAAATTTCTCAAAATTTTATTTCATAGAACATTTTTATCAAAATTTTTATTTCTAATAAGAAAACTTTTCCGCAAATGGTTATTTCTCATAGAAAAATTTTTCTCAAAAACGTTTATTTCTATAGAAATTTTATTCTGCTAATAGACTTTTTAATAAATTTTAATTTTATCCGCCCAATTTTATAATTATTTAAAACAGCTTTCTTAAATTTTATTTTTGTACAAAAATTTTCTTAAATGTATTTCTAAGAAATTTTTTCCAAAGTTTAAAACAAAAATTTCCAAAATTTTATTCCTATAGGAAAAATTTTCTTTACAATAATACAATTAATTACAAAATTTCTCACAATCTTATTTCTATAGAGAATTTTCGCCCAAATTTTTTTATAGAAAATTATCTCAAAATTTTATTGCTTTATGAAAATTTTTCAGCACTAAATTTTATTTTTCTATAGAAAAATTTCTCCAAATGTTAACTTCCTGATAGAAAATTTCCTCAAAATTGTTATTTGCTAATAGAAAATTATCTCAAAATTGGTATTGCTTTTAGAAATTTTCGCAAAATTGTTATTTCTATAGAAAAATTTCTCAAAATGTTATTCTTGATAGAAAAATTTTTCTCCAAATCTTATTTCTTAGAAAATTTTCTCAAAAATTTTATTTCTAGCAGAAAAGTGTTCTTTAAAATTTTTATTCCTCAAGAAATTAAAAAAAAAATTCTAAATTTTTATTGCTATACAAAAATTTCTCAGAATCTTTATTTCTGTAGAATTTTTTGTCAAAGATTTTATCTTCTATAGAAATATTAATTTCTGATAGAAATTTCCCCAAATTTTCAATTCCATAAAAAAGTTCTTAAAATTTTATGTTCTATAGAAAAATGTTCTTAAATTTTAATTATTCTAAAGAAAGTTTTCTCAAATCTATTAGTGTTATAGAAAATTTTTCAAAAATGTTATGATATTATAGAAAATTGTTCGTCAAAATTTAATTTCTAAAAAATTAAAAAAAAAATCTTATAAAATTTTATTCCTTAATAAATTTCTAAAATCTTATTTCTTTATAATTTGTTGATCAAAATATATTTCTGATAGAAAGAATTGATCTCAAAAATTTCATTGGCTTTAGAACATTTTTCGCAGAATTTTATTTCCTATACGAAAATTTTTTCTCATTTAATTTCTATAGAAATTTCCTCAAAATTTTATTTCTATCAGAACATTTTCTACAAATTTTTATTTCTATAGAAAATTTTATCAAGACATTTGTCAAATTGTCCAAAGTTTTATTTCTTTTAGGAAAATTTTCTCTAAATTTTATTTCTATATAAAATATTTTCCACCTCAATATTTTATTTCTTAAATAGAAAATTTTGTCCAAAAAATTTTTTTCTAATAGAAAAATTGTCTCAAAAATTTTATTTCTGTAGAATTTTTTGTTGCAACATTTTATTTCTGTTGACATTTTTTTAATCAAATTTAATTTGTATACGAAAATTTTCTCAACATTTGTTTTCTAATAAAAAATTTTCTAAAAATTTTTAATTATCCTTATAGAAAATTTTCTCCGAAAATTTTCAATTTGCCATAGGAACAATTTTCTTATTTCAATAGAAAATTTCTCCAAAATTTCATTTCCATAGAAAATTTCCCTCAAATTTTATTTCTATAAAAATTTTTATCAATTTTAATTTTCTATAGAAAACTTTGTCCGCAAAAATGTTTATTTCTATAGAAAAATTTTCTCACAATTTTATTTCTATAGGAAAGTTTTCATAAAAAATTTTATTTCCATAGAAAATTTCTCTCAAAACGTTATTTCTATAAAAAAATTTTTATTTCAATATGAATATTTTCTCAAAAATTTAATTATTACAGAAACATTTTCGCACAAAATCTTATTTCTATAGAAATTTTCTCAACATTTTATTCTATAGAAAAATTGTTTCAAAATTTGATTTCCTAAATTTTCTTTAAAATTCTCTGTAATCACAAATTAAAAAAAAAAAATTTCAAAATTTATTTCTATATAGAGAAGTTTTTATTATTTCTATAGAAAATATTCTTAAAATTTTATTTTCTCAAAATTAAAAAAAAAAATCCAAAAAGTTTTATTATGATGTAAGAATTTTTTGTTACAAAAATTTATGTTTCTATATATAAATTTTTGCCCGAAATTTTATTTCTATAGAAAACTTTCTCAAAATTATATTTCTATAAGAAAATTTTCTGAAATTTTTATTTCATAGATAATTTTCTCAAAATCTTCATTTCTATAGGAACTTTTTCTTTTTCCACAAATTTTTGGTCAAAAATGCTTTATTTCATTAGAAAATTTTCTCAAATTTTATTTCTATAGAAAAAGATTGTCAATAGTTTATTTCTATAACACGATCTGTATAGACGTAAGTCAGATCGTCTGGGCTGTTGAGCTTTTGTCCGCATTTTTCGGCCTGGTATGAGAGCACAGGAAAGCGTCATTTTGCACGATCTGGCGTTTTCACCACAACTATCTGCAGGCAGTAGTATCTGCTGTACTGTCATTAATCTTTAGGTGTTTCGATCTTCGATCAAGATGTAGTTGTTCTTAATAGTTTGGAGGGTTATTGTGTCCCGAATCGTCGTTTCGTATAGATTCGCATTCTTTTAGGGGAACTAGGCGCCACTTCTATCACTTGAGTGTCAGGCTGGTCTGGGACCGATTAGAATGTATTTTCACCTTTGCCGGGACAATCACTGAAGATCGTTGTTCTCTTCGCGTAGGCAGATTCATCTGGGCTCCTTGAGGTACATCCTTCTGTCTTTTGACCATGAAGGGAATTGCCTGGGAGGGATAGTCTCATGTTGACCTGAAATATCGCGGTTGTTACTATACCTAACCTAACCTATCGTATTTGAGATCGCAGAAAGCCTCTTTTTTTGGGCAAGATCAAAGCCTGGCGTCTTCGACAACTATTATATAGTACGTAATCGCTGTTCTGGCGTCATCCTTCGGAGTTCACGCTTCGAACGAGTTGTAAATGTTGACTTATAGTTTGGAGGTTGTCGAGGTTTGACTCAGTCGCTTGGAATATTCGATTCGATCTATTTTAAGGGACTTGCGCCACTTCTAATCGTTGAGTTGAATCAGGATTTCATCTCGTTTTAATTTCCAATTTCATGCCTCCATGGGAAGTTCGGACGGATATTCAGGCTATTGCTGAGTAAATGAATGTATCTTTACCACATTCTAGCCAGGACAATCTACTGAAGATTTTCTTTTCTTCCAGTCTGACTTCTTCTCGAAAATTCGTTCTCCATATCTGACGACGAGAAGTTTCAATCGGCAGTTATGCGTTATTGAATCGTGGCTTAGTAGAATGCAAGTCCGAAAGTCCTCACGTATCCTGATTCATCGTATTGAATTCGTGAACGAAGGTGTCAAGTGGCTGTCAAAAGCCTCACTAGATGGAAATAGGACGGCAGTATCATGTGATTGAACTGAAGAGTGAAACATTAGATGCAATGTAGGGTGTTAGCCTTCCGAGTAGTTTACTGTTGTAACATTGCGACCTGTTAAAGTTCATTCGATGAAAGAACAGAACCAGAGCGATCAGATGCAGATGCGCAGGTTGGAAGGCGGAGCTTGCGAAAGCAGGTTGGTGTAGCCTCTTGTACTTACAGACGGCTACAAAAGTCAAATTTGGCAATAAAATTCGTCATGAATTAACGCTGCCAAACTTGTGGAAGGCCGTCTCCTGCTGATTCTTCCCGTATATAAGGTTCAATCAAAACCTGACTTGTGGCTGTACCTTAAACCAATAATTAACCGATCCACTAATTTTTAATTCATATAATTGACAGTTAATTCCACCATTGTTTTGGATATTATTTTTTTTTGTAAAGCCCAAAAATGATCCAAATACATTTTAATTGTCCATATAACAATCGTGTGTAAGCTATTTATTTTTGGTAAATCACAGACGCACATTACAATCGTGTCAATCATACCAATGATAACCTGGCGTTTCCCCCAGTCCAACCCAGTGGCCAACCAAGCTCCCTTGATTGATATGCATGTCCGAATATTCGATTTAAAAAAACCTTAAACAAAATTCAGCTTGTTTTTGGCGATATTTGTGGAACTTTTAAAAGATTTATGAGAATTTTATTAAAGCAAATGCCATCATCGAAGAACATGACAAATTCCAAACAGCGGTTGACCAAAGTCAAGTAATGCAATGCAGCTAATTTCATATGCTGGACATGTTTCAAGCTACCAAAACAGATCACTGAACAACTTGTAAGTCCAGACCATGGATAATCCAATGAACAAAAAAGAGAAAGAAGGGAAAATAATTTCTTTGTTTCTTCTGCACAAATGATTTCACTCAATAACATTTTTTATCAAAATCACATTTAAATGATCTCCAGACAGTAAAGTCTTTTTGAGAGAGAGGGCGGGGGCGCGCCTTGCCTATAAGATTTAATAGAAGGGTATTAGATGTGTGTACAGACATGTCGAAGATCTCATGGCGGAATGTTTATCTTGATCTAACCGGCACATACATCAAATGACATTGAAATAAAAATTTGTTTAAATCTTGTCAAAACATGATTTAAAACTTTGCGCTAGAATTTGCACAATACCACACAAAAGTGAGTCGAAAAAGATGTCAAATAATTATAACGAGTATATTGCTATTTATGAATATAACTTTATTTGCAGAGGTGGACATATAACCAACGATCGCACATGTTAAACTATCTGATAATGAGTTTCCGAAAGATGATCTCACTGCCCTAACTAAGATATTTGTTAGAGGGCTCAATTCTGACGGGAAACTATCCAGGAGTATTGATGTCACCTATAAGATACTTTGAATTTCTTTAAGGGCATACCAGCTACGATTAATGGTGGGTAAGTTTTTTCAACTATTACTTTTTTCAGTAACGTCACGACGTCATCCGTATGTAGCACCCCGCGAATGATTTACTATTCTTTGTAAGACATTTTTAGAGCCGAATCGACTTTATGGTAGCAAATAGTTTTCAGCAAATAGTTTTTGTTTTTTGAGAAGGTTTTAACTATAATCCTTATTTCGCTAAATAGTCTTTACAAATTTGGCAACACCAGACAAGTTCATTGCGGAAGAAAATTCTCGATTTGTAAACCAGAATCGTTCTAGTCCGAAAGGCCTGTGTTTACTATACACTGTGCAAAAAAGTCTGTGGTCAAATATGTCATTTCTACGAAAATACGTGTCCAAGAATTTTATTTCTACTTTTTTAATTCATAACAAACTTTTACTTTCCATAGCGAAAAATGTCCTCAACGAATTTATTTCTATAATTTTTATAAAAAATTTTATTTCTATAAAAAATTTCGTCAAAGTTTCACGATTTCTATATAAAAATTTTATAACTTTACCTATACAAAAATACTTTCAAGAAGTTTCATCTTCTATAGAAAAATTTGTCAAATTTATTTCTATACGAAATTTTTTAAGAAAGGATTTTATTTCTATACACAAAATTATTTGCTCAAAATTTAACCTTTCGTTATTGTTTGTTTACCTGTCCCAGCTTAAGGATCCAGCGTTGTACTACAAGTGTGTAACCCAAGCAGGCAAAACGCTACTTCTTGTCAACAGATTTACTTGGGTAAAGCCTAAATCACCGAACCTGCAAGAATGGTTCGGATGTACAGCTGTTTCCGGAATTACACACATTCTCATCAGCCCATCCTCTACTTGCCAGCAAAACTATGCAACCTTATGAAATCAAATTCGGGTAAGTTCACTGCAACTCCAAAACGTGAACTAACACTTGCAATCTTCCGAAAAAACGGGTTTCGATAGTCGGCTACTGCCTCAAAACACAATTGCAAGCATATCTCTTTTCCCTTTGCCAAACTGCAACAGATTCGAGATTACATTACTTTGGCAGCTGGGTTTCTTTTTGAGCGTGCTTCCTCTTAATCTTCATCCTCGTTTTGTGTTATGTTGAGCTCTCTTCAATCCGTCTATCTTGGTTGTTTTGATCCAGCTTAAAGCCATGCGTTTGACAAAACACAAGCGTGTAGCTAAGCCAACAGACGAAAAGTACCAGAGTGTCCAGTTCACTTTGGGCGGAAGGTTCAAGTGTAGTTCACACTTTCGGTTGAAGTGAATCAAGCTAGCACTTGTGTCGTACCATAGTCAAACGCGCATGCTTAAGCGAGATCCAAAAACACACACATCCACGATTGAAGAGCCAACGAAAACAACAAACAAGTAATTTCAAGAATTGCAGAAATGTACAAACTTTCTAAATTGTCACAGACACATTTCATTTCATAAAAATTTTCGATACTTTTACCCCGTTTCTGAACATTCTCTGTTTCTAAGAAACAACCTCTCAATTATTCTCTACATAGCACAATTTTCAACGCACATACAAATTTAATTTATTCTATGAGAAATTTGCACAATAATTTTATTTTCTAACGAATTGTCAAATTTTGAAAATCTCAATTTTAATTCCTACAGACCACAATTTTGTCAAAACTTTTATTTTTTATAGAGAAATTTTGTCCAACACTTTATTCTATACGACCCCACCGCAAATTTGCTCAGAAACTTTATTCCTATCAATACGATTCTTGTCAAACATTTCTTTCTAATATAGAAAATTTTGCGTCATCAAATTCGATTTCTTAACTAAAAAATTTAGTCAAAATTTTTTTCTATAGCCAAAATTTGCCAATTTTTTTAGAGTCAAGTTTTATTTTCTATACGAAATTTCGTCAACAATTTGTATTTCTATCAGAACACTCTTTGTCAAATGTCTACCAAAATCCCCAGTCGATTTTATTTCTAAGAATCTTGAAAGAATTGTTGTCAAAAATCATGTTCAGATTTTTCCTAATAGAAAAAATTTTGTCAAAATTATTGAATTTTTATAGAAATTTTGTCAAAATTTTATTCTATAGCAAAATTTTTGCTCAAAATTTCATGTCTATAGAAAATTTGCCAAAATTTTATTGTCTTATAGAAAAAATTTGCAAAAAATTTATTTCTAATATGAAAATTTTTCTAATAGAAAATTTTATTTCTTTAAAAAATTTCGTCAAAAATTTAATTTCTTAGAAAATATTTTTCCAATTTTATTTTTTATAAGAAAATTTTATTCTAAAGAAACTTTTGCCAAAATTTTATGTCTATAGAAAAATTAGCCAAAATTATTCTATAGAAATTTTATTTCTATCAAAAATTTGTCAAAATTAATTTCTATAGAAAATTCTTATAGAAAATTTATTTCTATAAAAATTTTGGTCAAATTTATTTATTTCTATAGAAAATTTGTCAAAATTTAATTTCTATAGAAAATTTTTATACAAATTTTATTTCTATAGAAAAATTTTGTCAATTTTATTTTGTTTTCGAAAATTTTTGTCAAAATTTATTTCAATAGAAAATTTTGTCAAAATTTATTTCTATAGGAAAATTTGTCAAAATTTTATTTCTATAGAAAATTTTGTCAAAATTTTATTTCTATAGAAAATTTTGCAAAAATTTTATTTCTATAGAAAATTTTTCCAAAATTTTATTTCTATAGAAATTTTGCCAAAATTTGTATTCTATAGAAATTTGTCAAAATTTATTTTTATTTGTTTAAAATTTCTATAGAAAATTTGTAAAATTTTATTTCTAATAGAAAATATTTGTCAAAATATTTATTTCTATGAGAAAATTTTGTCAAAATTTTATCAAAATTTTAATTTTCTATAGAAAAATTTGTCAAAAATTTAGTTTCTATAGAAAATTTTGTTCAAAAAATTTTATTTCTAAAGAAAATTTGTCAAAAATTTTATTTCTATAGAAAAAATTTTGTCAAAAAAAAAAATATTTTCTATTTCATTACAGAAATAGTACTGAAACGTACCATGAAGTACACAGTGGGCAACCGTGATTACAAATACTACGGTAGTCCTTTGTAAGTGGATCGGATAAAACATCTAAAAAATTGAGGAGTTGACAAACAAAATTTTATTTTCTATAAAAATTCAGTCTAGGTTAAAGTGGCGGCCCGATTTAAGATTCAGGCTCAACTTAAGACTAATTCAGTCTCAGTACCTGAACTTCTACGCCTTAGACACTAAATGCTTAGCTTAACATATTCCTTCCAGGTCCGCAAACAGTCATACAAAGTCATAATTGCGCAATTGCATTAAACAATTTTAGAAATCGCCTACACGCATACCAAGCATAATAAGGAGTTAGCTGACGTCGAAACACTACATATATGTGCGTTTATGAATCGCCTTTATCTCCTGCATTTGCAGTGCTTACAATTATATATTCGCTCGCCAATAGTTTCATAGAAACAGGACCCCGTTATAGCAGAATCAGGTAATGCGCACGAACCTAAGTACGCATGTAGGGTAGCTTACAATGGCCAGGGGCATACCAACAGATTCTAGTTCCCCCTGGAATGTTTAAGGTAGTCCACTAGCCTCGCCAACTCATCCGCTCGCAGTTCCCTATTGCCATGGCAGCCCCATATTAGTTAATATTGTGGCTGCTCAGCCATCTCATGGGGAATTTGCGCGCAGTCGATGGCCGTATCAAAATTCAGTCTAAAAGAAGGCTCTTAACAATAATCTCCAAAGTGGAATTTTTGTTGAATTTAGTGAAAGAAGTACTTTTTTTCGCTCAAAAATATCCTATTTTTGTAAATTTCTCTAAAAATTATATTTTCCATCCCTGATGAAAGCATGTCTTAGGCAATAAAAGATATTGGTAGTTTAAAACTTCCTCGCACGAAATGTCATATAACCCTAATAGTAAAGCAGTGCATGTTATGCGTAATGACAAGAAATGGCGTGTTTCAAACTGTTTTTAATAGTTTGAAACACACACGATGAAAGGTCAATGACATAACCTTGACTGAAGACAATACACAATATGGTATTTCCTACTGCATAGGTTGGAGCCACCGTGGTGCAATGGTTAGCAATGCCCGCCCTTGCAATACACAAGTCCGTGGGGTTCGATTCCTGCTACAACCCGAACAACCAAAAAGTTTTTCAGCGGTGGATTATCCAACTCCAGTAATGCTGGTGACATTTCTGAGGGTTTCAAAGCTTCTCTAAAAGTGGTTTCACTAGAATGTGGATCGCCGTTTCGGACTCCGGCATAAAAAGGAGCGTTCCTTGTCATTGAGCTTAACATGGAATCGGGTTAGCATTCAGTGATAGGAGAGAAGTTACCACTGTGGTATCCAAATGGACTGAATAGTCCTAAGTGAAAGCCCTGATACATCGGGCTGCCAACATAACCTTAACCTAACGCTAACCCGTAAACTCATAGGTTCAAATATCCTAACATAAATACAAAACTGAATTATATACTGTGTTAGACATCCTAATGACAAGAGGGTGATATTTCAAACTGTAGAAGTTTAAATGCCTTTTCTCTATAAGCCATAATATTGTAGTGACAATTTTATATATATTAAATATATTTTCTATATTTCCTATATTTCCTACAGCTCGTCCTTGGTATTAATCAGACCTGTAACGAATATGGTTGGTATCAAACTTCAAAATCGCAAAAACAACCCTTTGCCGTAATTTCCCCATTGAACTTTCTACCACTTTATGTCGTGATGCATATGGCCCGAAATATTTCGATTCATTTATTCAACAAATGATCGATGAAACGAATGAGTTTTTTGGAGGCATGGATCCTAAAGTGGAAAATATTTATATGACTCATGGTAGTTTGGATCCTTGGAATCCTATGGGTCATGGCGAACTGCAGGGGCTGTTATGTTACCTAATGCTTCACATTGTGCTGATGTTGGATCTATTAGTGCCTTAGATAGTCCTGAAATGCGTAAGTCAAAAGAACGTTTGGGAGAATTGGTGCGTCAATGGTTGAGCGATGCCTAAGCGGAATTTAATGCGAAAAATACAAAATAAAATTATATGGAAATTTTGGAGTGATATTTTTCGGGTGTAATTTAAACACATAAATTATATCATTGGATTCAGAACTTGTTTTGTGATTAGAAATACTCAGAACATTAAACCACACTACTGAGGGGAAATTCCAATTTTCTTTATTTTGAGCCGAGATCCGAAGTGCGTATGATTATTATTACAACAAAGTAGCACAGTAAGTACTCCGGGATGGAATCAGTTATTATCTGTTAGACAGAGCATCATAATACATTGTACCACTGAGTCTTCGAACCGAAGTTAAGCCTCTGAGAATTTGGTCGGTATGTCAAATCACCTGGAATTTAATCTATGTGCTGTTCAGACACTGACACTCCGGTCTCCAGTTTTTTAAACCGAGGTGTGCAGTATGAAGACATTGGTCCTGTATTTATTCAATCATTGAGACTTCTGGCTGTTGTTCAATCACTGAGAGAGACATCGTTCAAAAAATAAATCCGGCATTCAAACGCCGGCCTTCTGGCTGTTGTTCAATCACTGAGAGAGACATCGTTCAAAAAATCAATCCGGCGTTCAAACGCTGAGATTGCAGTTCTACTACTGAGACATCAGACTATAGAATAATCAAAAAATAATTAACTTCCTCTTTATCGCTCGACCGTGTATACATCGGTCCGATACTTTGGTCTGTAATTCAATCACTGCTTGGGGTTCAATCACATAGACCTCGTCCAGGAATTCAATACCCTCTTCAGACACTGAAATTTCGAACTGCAGTTCTTCCACATCAGGCTCCAGAATAATCGTAGAATAGTTCAAATCCAGTGTACGCTAAACCATTTAGCCTTTAGTCTGATGTTTAAACTGTAGTCCTGAAGTCCTCTTTGTATAACCGGACCTGTAGAGCGAATTGTCAATATTTAAACACAGACTAAAGGCTAAATGGTTTAGCGCTAGCACTGGATTTGATACTATTCTACGATTATTCCTGGAGCCTGATGTGCGAAGAACCTGCAGTTCGAATTTCAGTGTCTGAAGAGGTATTGAATTCCTGACGAGGTCCTATGTGATTGAACCCAGCAAGTGATTGAATTAGCAGACCAAAGTATCGGAAACGATGTAAATACACGGTCGAAGCGAATAAAGAGAAGTTAATTATTTTTTGATTATTCTATAGTCTGATGTCCTCATAGTAAGAACTGCAACTCAGCGTTTTGAACACCGGATTGAAATTTTTTGAAAGCGATGTCTCTCTCAGTGATTGAACAACAGCCAGAAGGCCCGCGTTTGAATCCGGATTTATTTTTTGAACGATGTCTCTCTCAGTGATTGAACAACAGCCAGAAGTCTCAATGATTTGAATAACATACAGACAATGTCTCATACTGCACACCA
>PGFW01023706.1:273-15861 GCA_003123925.1 Haematobia irritans
AACGAGTATTCTAACATCTAAAACCCATCTGAAACAGAATTTCGTAAGATATTTAGCACATAAATCATGTAATTAATCTCCAAGCTGACTATTATGATAACCGGATGGATTACGAGCCAATTTTAGTAAAATCTTTATAGGTTATAAATTATAGGGTCTTCTTATGCCAAACCTCACTGGAAATGACGGTCTATATCAAATTGTCCGTATGCATATCATCATACCAAATCTGTAATCCTGAATTTTCCGATAGATGTTTTTGACACAATAATACTAAAACCAAGAGTCTCTGGAGATAATGATCGGCTCTGTTTAAAGTTCAATGCAAAGGGAAGTTTATTACATGTCCCAATATTTTAGAAAATAGGCAGATACTTACACTATATAATCATTGATTCCGACTAATGAGAACTTCATCCAGACTTAAATCTGAACCAGCCTTTTGGATATCGAATTATTGTTGCACATAAATAATAATAAAGTGCCATAGAAGATTCCATCATTTATCCCAATGGAATAAGACTCGGATTGACATAAATAAAGGTTATAGTGGACAAATTGTGGGAATCGAGCGATACAAATATATGAAAATACGAGCCATAAAGAGAAGCTATATCGAAATCTGAACCGTAATTTGGACTAGCTAAAAATTCTTGACAGACTAGAACAGAAGGAGAGCGAATAGAAACAATTCTTCTTAATGCACAAAAATTCTATACGATCCATGAAATTGAAAAAAAATGCGACAAAGATAGTACCCTACAAAAAAAAACAAAATTCTATAAACCAATAATAAACAAAATGTTCGAAATCGTTCGCGTATAATAAAATAAATACGTGCAAGTAGCTATATTCTATCATTAAAATTAATGAACCTCCGATATTCTATCCAATTCATGAGCCAGTCATACCCTACCTTGCTCAAAACACAAACATCATATGTAAGCACAAAATTTCTAATCAAATCGTCTACCTAAATAATATGCGAACCACAGGAATCCGTGAAACAACAAAACATGAAGGAACGGACAGACGGACGGACGGACACAAGCGCTTAGATCCGACAATCAGGAAGTCTCGATTCGGAGATCGAATACGGTCATACCTATATACAAACACCTTACTTCATAGAGAGTTCTAAAACCTACAATATATAATACTGCATCGCCAACACATCTCCTATGTATGACCAGATCAAAATCGATATGATACCTCGCTGACCAATATGTGGTTTAGGGTGTAACAAGTATATACAGCAGTAGTTCCGGCCGGGCCGAAATCTTAAAATCCATCACCATGCAATCAAATATAAGAGTTTCTTTGAAAACTTTTGTCGTAGCGGTTCCTCGATATATATAGAATTTCAGCACACCTAATTGTGGTTCTGAAAAAACCTACAGAATCTAGACCCCAAACGGGTGAGGGCTGGTTTTATGAAGGGATATCAAAATCTGACCGCTACACCAAATATATTCCTTATATTAACTTTTAGATTCTCAATTTCAGGCAAATTAGATATACACTACGAGTTTCCTAGAAGTTCGAAAATAAAATCGGGAGATCGTGCTACAAGCCAACCATAGACCCGATACGCACCATACTCCGCACACATACCTCTAGATTTTCACTTTCAGGGAATCGTATAAAACTATGGTTCCCTAAAGCAAGAAGTAAATCGGAAGATCGGTCTATATGAGGGCTATAACACAAACATGGACGGATACACCCCATTTTCGGCAAACCTATTTGTTGTTCGAAAATACCTTTAGATTTCCAATTTCAGGCAAATCAGATTTCTATAAGATCAAGACCCTAAATGGGGGGGTCGGTTTATATGGGGGCTATATCAAAACCCTCACCGACAGGCACCCTTTTTTGGCACAGCATATTTGTGGTCCCAAAATACTCTTTAGATTTCAAATTTTAGCAAAAATCGGATTGAACCAATACGGTTTCATAACTCAAGACCCTAAATGGGGGGGTATATCAAAACTGCCACCGATAGGCACCATTTTTGGCAACACAATATTTTTGGTCCCCCAAAATACCTCATTTCAATTTCAAATTTCAGGCAAATCAGATGAAAATATACGGTTTTTAGGAACAAGAAGCAATAATCGGATGATTCGGTCTGTATGGGGGCTGTATCAACAACCCTGGACCCGATAAGGCACCCTTTTTCCTTCTGCATACCCAATTTTGAGATTTAAATACTTTAGATTTCCAAATTCAAAGTAAATCGGATAGAAATACGATAAATCGGGGGTCAAGTTACATATGGGGAATATATCAACAACCTGGAACGAATATAAAGGGTGATACGGTCAAAATTTGGTCAATATAAACTTGACGTATTTCTTTCAATTTGCATTTAAAATACTGAACTCCCTCATTTTGAAGGTGCGTGTGGTGTGTAGATGTGCTCCTATTTTGATTTTGGAATTCACTCTTCAGTTGTAAAAATGGCCGTCCAAGCAACGAAGACAGCGTATCAAAATTTTTGCTTGGCGCATCGCGAAATCCGAGCCTACACGCACGCAAGCGCAAAATCGCTAAAGTTGCCAAATCAGCCGTTACAAATGTAATTAAAGTGCTTTGGGGAACGTTTGTCGACAGCCAGGAAGTCTAATCGGGGGGAAATCGAAAACCGCTGAGACGACAAAGAGAGTTGCCGGTAGTTTCAAGGAACCCTAACCTCTCTCTCCGAGATGCCGCAAATAAGCTGGGTGTATAGTTACACACCGTGATCGAGCCAAAAAACGAGCCGGACTATCGACTTACAAGAAGGAAATAGCTGACTAAAAAATCGCGATGATAAACAAATACGACGGCCAAAGCGCGATCCCCTGGAGGTGTACACGACGAATTGCTGATCGAAGTTTGACTGCGTGTAATGGACGACGAACGTACCCAAAAGCCGACTACAACAGCTTCGGGACAGGAGTTTTATACGGAAAAAGGAAGGGGAAAAGGTAGCAGATATTTTCAACCGCACATAAAAACTGTAAAAAGTTCGCTAAAGAAATATATGGTTTGGCAAGCCATCTGTACCTGTGGCTGTAAAAGCAGCATTTCATAGCTTCCGGTACTGTCTACCAAGAAATTTACTGAAAGAGTGTTGAATAAACGTCTGCTGCCTTTCCTGAAAGAAACACGGTTGTTCCGCTCACTGTTTTGGCTGCATTTGGCATCTTGCCATTACGGTAAAACAGGCCATGGCAGTGGTACGCCGCCAACAACGTGCAGGTGTTCCCAACGGACAAGAACCCTCCCAAACAACCGCCAGAGCTCCGCCCAATTGAGAAATACTGGCTATTGTCCAAGCGGAACCAAAAGAGACCAAAAATAACTGCTAAGGACGAACCAGCAGTCAAGCAAACTGGCATTCTGCGGCGAAGAAGGTGGACAAGGTGGCTGTACAAAATCTGATGGCAGGTTGTCAAGCGTGTAGGCCCGGCAAATTCGTTGGAGAAGCGAAAGCCTACTGAATATTTTTCCTGAATTTTATACTAATTGAAACTTGAAAATAAATTTAATTTGATTTTAAATAACGATTTCACCGATTTACACGCGTTTTCTTGACAAATTTTGACCGTATCATCTTATAGCCATCTTCGAACTTGACCTGCCTACAAACAAAAAACGAATCTGTGCCAAATTGCAGGACGATAGTGTCATTATTGAAATATAAAAAATCCGATATTTCAAGGAATTTTTAAGGAATTTTCGATTTTCCTGGTGTGGATTACGAATTAAGCTCTTTTTCACAATATAGAAAATATGGGCACGCGAAGTTTTCCATATAAAAATTCCGTGTTTTTTCCAACAATTTTGGATGGAGATTTTCGATTTTAAGTTCCTTATGATATGAAGCAAAATGTTTTCATGCAAGATTTAGATTTTTTTGTAGGAATTTTCATTCTTTCCAAGGGGAAATCACGAATTAAGTCCTTTTTTCACCAACATATTTAGATTATTTTCATCAGGTATTTGTTAGAGATTTGAGAACATGTTTGAGGTGATCATATTTCCTTCACTGTGTGTAGCCACAAAATACTTTCGACCATGCCCCAAACCTCATAATATTTTTAATGATTTTGTTTAAAGGCGACGAATTTAAATGAAAATAGCAACAACAGAGAAACCCCAAAAAGGAGGAAATAAGAAAATCTCGCTACCCCATCACCACAACGTATAAACAAAGGAGAAGGTAAATAATAGCTAAATTGGAAGTTGGGTGAAGAGAAGAGAATGGGAGAATGTTAATGAAAATGTCATTGGATGGCAAAAGTTATTGCCTTTTTTTTCTTAAAAGCAAAGACGTGTTTAAAGAATCTGTAACCCAGTTCAAAAACGAAAACATAAAAACATCCCAGGCCAAAAAAACAAACCCCTTCCTCATATAGCCCGTAAGCATATTGAGAAACAAAAATAGAAAGTCAAATATGGAGTATAATAGATAATTTAGAATGAAATATGGAATGAAAAAACCCAAGGCTGAAGGTATTGGGTATTTCAATGTCATAAAAATTTTTGTTTAATGTCAAAGCTTTCAATGGATGACTCTGGTGCAAATTTTAAATTTAAATTTTTATTTATTTTTTTTTTTTTGAGGTATCATGAATTAAGCACCGCTTCCGCTTTAGGACGCTTATTTTTATGGAGATATGGATCAAAAGAAATTTTTCATATAAAAAAATTTTGTTTTTTTTTTTTTTTTTTTTTTCAATTTTTTTTAGATTTAGATAAACATGGAATTTTCGATTTTACGAAATTTTGATGAAATAATGAATGAAAAAAAACTCAAGTCTGAAGGTATTGGTCTCTTTCCAATGTCATAAAGAAAAATTTTTTTTGTGTGCTTTCGCAGGATCTGGTTGCACAAATTTAAATTATAAATTTTTTTTTATTGTTTTTACCCTCCTACATAGATTGGACGCATACCTTAACATGTCATTCTGTTTACAACACATCGAAATAATGCTCTAAGACTCCTACAAAGTATTCATAAAGCGTGTGAAATCTGAGTCGACTAAGAAATGTTCGTCCGTCCGTCCGTCCGTCTGTCTGTTGAAATCACGCCTAAAATAAGATGCACAGCTATCGACTTAAAAACTTTGGACAAGTAGTGCATTGCAAATGGGTAAATATCGGACACTATTACGATACATACTACAACGGATCAGATTCTGATTTGGGGATTAACAGCAGCATTATTTCATCCGATTCGGCTGAAATTTGGTACATGGTGTTGGTATATGATTACACCATGCAAAAATTGGTCTCACATCGGTCATAATATATAATACCCCATAATAAAACCGAATCCAACCCCCAAGATTTGGCTTGCGATGTCTCAAAAGGAAGCAACATTTATCCGATTCCGGCTGAAATTTGGAACATGATGTTGGTCATAATGGTCCTGTAAACAACCATGTAAAATTGGTCACATCGGTCCATATTATATTAGCCCATATAAACGTTCTCCCAGATTTGACTCCCGGAGCATCTTGGCAGAAGCAAATTCTTCCGACCGGTTCAAATTTGGAACGTAGTGTTAGATATATGGCCGCTAACAAACCATACCAATAATTGGTCCATATCGGTCTATACGCTTATATATCGCCGATCTCCAAATCTATATCAGGTTCATAATCATGGTTGCCACTCGAGCAAATAACATATCCAAATTTTATTTCTATAGAAAATTTTGTCAAAATTTTATTTCTATAGAAAATTGGATAAAATTTTATTTGTATAGAAATTTTTTTTTTAAATTTTAATTTGTATAAAATTTTGTCAAAATTTTATTCTAGACAATTTTGTCAAAATTTTATTCTATAGGATTATTTCAAAATTTTAATTTTCTATAGAAATTTTGTCAAAATTTTATTCTATAGAATTTGTTAATATTTCATCTGCTATAAGAAAATTTTGTTAAAATTTTATTTCTGTAGAAAATTTTGTCAAAATTTTATTTCTATTGAAAATTTTGATGAAAATTTCTTCTATAGAAAATTTTGTCAAAATTTTATTCTGTTAATTTTTGTCAAAATGTTTTTATTTCTATAGAAAATTTTTGTCCCGAAATTTTAATTTCTATAGAAAATTTTGTCAAAATTTTTATTTTATAGAAAATTTTTGTCAATTTTATTCTATAGAAAATTTTGTCTTTTCCTCTGTTGGTTTAAGCTACACTTGTAGTTAGTCAAATGTATGGTTTTTAGCCTGCAATAAAAAACAACAACATTGCTTAAAGAACAAAACAACATAACAAAACAAACGAATGAAAATTTTTATTTCTATAGACCATATTTGTTAAAATTTTATTTCTATAGAAAATTTTGGTTAAAAGTTCTATTTCTATAGACAATTTTGTTAAAATTTTATTTCCTATAGAAAATTTTTCAAATTTTATTTCTTATAGAAAATTTTGATAAACTTTAAATTTCTATAGAAAATTTTCGGATAACTCTTATTCTCTATAGGAATTCTTCCACAAAAATTTTTGTTGCTAGATATATTAATGTCTTATGCCCCCTTGCATATTTACACATTGTATAGAAAAGGGTAGTTTGTTCGTCCAAAGATTTCCTTTTGACTTTCCTATAACCGAGGAACAATACCTAATATAGTCAATCTATATTTTATTCTTTCTAAAATACAGAGAGAGTTGATTGCTCCAGCAACCATCATGAGTTAGAATCCAAAAGATAGCATTCTATAACTCTTTATTTTATTTCTGTAGAATGTCAAATATAATATTAGACAATTAAAAATAAGTCCAAAACAACAACCAACGAAGGGAGAGGAAAAACAATTGAAATTAGTCTAAAAGAAGAATTTTGACAAATTCTTAAAGACCAATAACATTCTTCACATTATCTATAGAACCTTATTACAAAATTTTATAGATATAAAATTCTGAAAATTTTCTATAGAAATAAAATGTTGACAAAATTTTCTATAGAAATAAAATTTGACAAAATTTTTATACATAAAATTTTAACAAATTTTCTATGTAAAGTTTTATAAAATTTTCTATAGAAATAAAGTTTATCAAATTTTCTTGAAATATAAATTTTGACAAAATTTTCTATTAGAAATAAATTTTAAAAAATTGTCATAAAATAAAATTAACAAATTTTCTATAGAATAAATTTTAACAAAATGGTCTATAGAATAAAATTTTCCATCTCGTTTCTGTTTTTGTTATTGTTGGTTTGTTCTTTAAGAATGTTGTTGTTTTTTTATTCAGCTTAAACAATACATTGACTAAAACTACAAGTGTAGCTTAACCAAAGAGGAAAAGACAAATTTCATATAGAATAAAAATTTGACAAAATTTTCTATAGAATAAATTTGACAAAAATTTTCATAGAAATAAAATTTCGAAAAATTTTCTATAGAAAAAAATTTTGACAAAATTTTATACAGAATAAAATTTTGACAAAATTTCTATGGAAGAAATTTTCACAAATTTCAATAGAATAAAATTTTGACAAAATTTTCCTACAGAAATAAATTCTTAACAAAATTTTCTCATAGCAATATAAATTATTAACAAAATTTCTATAGAAATAAAATTTACAAAATTTTTATAGAAATAAAATTTTGACTATAACTTTCCTATAGAATAAAATTTTTGACAAAATTGTTTTAAGAAATAAAATTTGACAAAATTTTCTATACAATAAAATTTAAAAAAAAAATTTCTATACAAAAAATTTTATCCAATTTTCTATAGAATAAATTTTGAACAAATTTTCTTAGAAAAAATTTTGGTGATTATTTTGGCTCGAGTCGGCAAATGTTAATGAATCCGATATAGATTGGAGATCGGATTATAATACTATAGACCGATATGGACCCAATTTGTATGGTTTTAGCGCCATATACTAACACTAGTTCCAAATTTGAACCGGATGAAGATTTTTGATTCTCCAAGAGGGCTCCGGAGGTCAATCTGGAGAAACGTTTTATATGGGGGCTATCATATAATTATGGACGATGTGGACCAATTTTTACATGGTTGTACAGACCATATACCAACATCAATGTTCAAATTGTCGCCGGATCGGATGAAATTTGCTTCTCTTTGAGACTTCGCAAGCAAATCTGGGGATCGGTTTATGTGGGGCTATATATAATTATGGACGATGTGGACCATTTGCATGGTTGCTAGGGATCATTACCAACACCATGTACCAAATTTCGCGACGATGAATAGCTCTGTTAGAGCTCACAAATCAAAATCTGAGGGTCCCTTTATTGGGGGCTATACGTAATAAGTGGTCCGATATGACCCATTTGCAATGCCTAACTACTTGTGCCAAGTTTTAAGTTCGTAGCTTGCATCGTTCGGAGTTGCGTGACTTTCAACAGACAGACGGACGGACGGGACGGACGACATGCTTAGATCGACTCAGAATTTTACCCACGACCCAGATATATATACTTTGTGAGTCTTAGAGATTATTTCGATGTGTTATAACAGAATGACAATGTTAATATACCCCATCCTATGAGGAGGGTAAAAAAACAATAAAAAGAAAATTTTAAATTTAAATTTGCAACCAGATCTCCTGCGAAAGCACAACAAAAAAAATTTTTCTATGACATTGAAAGACCCAATACCTTCAGACTTGAGTTTTTTTTTCATTCATTATTTCATCAAAATTTCGTAAAATCGAAAATTCCATCTAAATCTAAAAAAATTGAAATTTTTATATGAAAAACTTCTTTTGATCATATCTCCTAAACTAAGCGTCCTAAAGCGAAGCGGTGCTTAATTCATGATAACTCAAAAAAAAAAAAAATAATAAAATTTAAATTTAAATTTGCAACCAGGTCTCCATTGAAACCTTTTGACATTAAACAAAAATTTTCTTATGACATTTGAAATACCAATACCTCAGCTTTGTTTTTTCAATTCATTATTTCATCTAAATTGTCTATTAACTCCATATTGACTTCTATTTTTGTTTTCTCAATATGTATGAAGTATAATGAGAAGGGGTTTTGTTTTTTGGTCCTGGGATGTTTTATGTTTCGTTTTTGAACTGGTTACAGATTCTTTAAAACGTCTTTGGCTTATTAAGAAAAATAAAGGCAATAACTTTGCCATCCAATGACATTTTTCATTTAACATTCTCCCATTCTCTTCTCTCACCCAACTCCAATTTCAGCTCATTATTTATCCTTCTCCTTTGTTATACTTTGTGGTGATGGGGTAGCGAGATTTTCTTATTTCTCCTTTTGGTTCTCTGTTGTTGTTATTTTCATTTAAAATTCGATCGCCTTTAAACCAATATTAAAAATATTAGTGAGTGTTTGGGCATGGTCGAAGTATTTTGGTGGTGCTACACACAGTGAAGGAATATGATCACCTCAACATGTTTCAAAATTCTAACAAATCTGAAATTAATCTAAATTTGTTGGTGAAAAGGAGCTTAATTCGTGAATCTCCCTTGAAAAGAATCGAAAAATTCCGTACAAAATAATCTAAATTCTTGAACAGTGAAAAAACATTTTTGCTCATATCATAAGGAACTTAAATCGAAAATTCTCCAAATTGTGAAAACACGATTTTTATATGGAACTTCGCTGCCCATATTTCTATATTTGAAAGAGCTTTAATTCGTAATTCCACACCAGGAAATCGAAAAATTCCTTTAAAAATTCCTTGATATCGGATTTTTAATATTCTCCCAAATAATGAACTGATCGTTCCTGCAATTTGGCACAGATTCCGTTTTTGTTTGTAGGCAGGTCAAGTTCTGAAGATGGGCTAAAAGAGTTGGATACGGTCAAAATTTGGTCAAGGGATAACCGTGTAATCGGTGAAATTCGTTTATATTAAAAAATCAAATTAATTTATTTTCAAGTTCAATTAGTATAAAATTCAGGAATAAATAATTCCAGTTAGCTTTCGCTTCTCCAAATCGAATTGCCGGCCTCACGCTGACACCTGCCATCAGATTTTGTACAGCCACCTTGTCCACCTTCTTCGCCGCAGAATCCAGTTGCTTGACGCTGTTCGTCCTTAGCAAGTTTTTTTTGGTCTTCTTTAGGTTCCGCTTGACAATAGCCCAGTATTTCTCAATTGGCGAGCTCTGCGTGTTGGGAGGTTCTTGTCCGTGGGAACCACCTTGCACGTTGTGGCGAGCGTACACTCCATGGCCCTTTTTACCGTAATGGGCAACGATGCCAAATCCAGCCAAAACGTACGGAACAACCTGTTTCTTCCAGGAAGGCAGCAGCGTTATTCAAACACTCCTTCACGTAAATTTCTTGGTTGACAGTCCCGGGAAAGTATGAAAATGCTGCTTTTCAAGCCACAGGTACAGATGGCTTCCAACCAGATTATTTCTTGCGAACTTTGACGTTTTATGTCTTGAAAATATCTGCTACCTTCCCCTTTTCCTTTTGCCGTATAAAACTCTGTCCCGGACAGCTGCTGTAGTCGGCTTTGACGTACGTTT
Source organism: Haematobia irritans (assembly GCA_003123925.1). NCBI lineage: Eukaryota > Metazoa > Arthropoda > Insecta > Diptera > Muscidae > Haematobia > Haematobia irritans. Next base: position 10,758 of record PGFW01023706.1, read on the forward strand.
CGTCGATCCATTACCACAGCAGTCAAACTTCGAGCTCGTCGTGTAACACCCTCCGGGATCCGCGCTTTTGGCCGTCCGTATTTGTTTATCATCGCGATTTGGAGTCATACCTTCTTGTAAGTCCGATAGTCCGCTGTTTTTTGGCTCGATGCACGGTGTAGACGATACACCCAGCTTATTTTGCGGCATCTCGAGAGAGAGTTAGGGTTTCGCTTGAAACTAACCGGCAAACTCTCTTTGTCGTCTCAGCGGTTTTGATTTCCCCCCGATCTAGACTTCCTGGCTGTCGACAACGTTCCCCAAAACACCTTTAATTACATTGTAACGGCTTCTTGATTTGCAACTTTTAGCCGATTTGCCAGCTTTGCGTGCGTGTAGCTCGGATTTTCGCGATGCGCCAGCAAATTTGATACGGCTGCTCTTCTTGCTTGGACGCATTTTGACAAACTGAAGAGTGAATTTCAAATCAAAAGGAGAAAAAAATTCTACACACCACGCACCTTCAATGAGGGATGTTCAGGTTTTTTTAAATGGCAAAATTGAAAGAATACGTCAAGTTTATATTGACCAAATTTTGACGTATCACCCTTTATATCGGTCCAGGTTTTGATATATCCCCCATACTATAAACTGACTCCCCCGATTTAGCGTATTTCTATCCGATTTACTTGAAATTTGGAATCTAAAGGTATTTTAAGATTCACATTGGTATCAGAAAAAGTTGCCTATCGGTCCAGGTTTTGATAGCCCCCATACAGCACCGATCATCCGATTTGCCTTCTTTGGTTCCTATGAAACCCGTATTTTTCAATCGATTGCCTGAAATTTGAACATTGAGAGGTATTTTGGGACCAAAAATATGTGTGCCAAAAATGGTGCCATCGGTGCAGGTTTTATATAGCCCCCAAACCATTTAGGGTCTTGAAGTTTTAGAAAACCGTATTTTCATCGATTTGCATAAAATTGAAATCTAGAGGATTTGGGCCACAAATATGTGTGCCAAAAAAAGGGTGCCTGTCGGTGAGGGTTTTGATATAGCCCCATATAAACCGACCCCCACCGATTAGGGTCTTGATCTTATAGAAATCTGATTTGCCTGATTGGAAATCTAAAGGTATTTTCCGAACAAAAATAAGGTTTGCCGAAAATGGGGTGTATCCGTCCAATGTTGTGCTTATAGCCCTCATATAGACCGATCTTTCCGATTTTACTTCTTGGGCCTTCTAAGAAACCATAGTTTTTATACGATTTCCTGTAAAAGTGAAAAATCTAGAGGTAATGTGTCGGGTATGTGAGCGATCGGTCTATGGTTTGTGTAGCACGATTCCCGATTTATTTTTCGAACGTTCTAGAAACCGTAGTTGTTATCTAATTTGCCTGAAATGTTTGAAAAATCTTAAAAGTTTATATAAGGAATATATTGGGTAGCGGTACAGATTTTGATATCCCCTTATATAACCGCCTCCGATTATGGGTCTAGATTCTGTAGGTTTTTCCAGAACACAATTACGGTGTGCTGAAATTCTATATATATCGAGTAACCTCGCTACGAAAAGAGTTTTTTCCAAAGGAATACTCTTATATTTGATTCATGGTGATGGATTATTTAGGGAGATTGCCGGCCGAACTTACTGCTGTAATACTTGTTACACCCTAAACCACATAGGGTCAGGGGTAATAATTAAGTTTGATCGGCCCCAAAAAAATGTGCCTACCAGAATATTGATTTTTAGACCCATAAATATACCGATGACTCCGAATCACTTCTGAGTCGATCTAGCGCTTGGTGTCCCGTCCGTCGTCCGTCCGTCTGTCCATGTATTTGTTGTTCACTGGATTCCGGTCGCAATTAATTAACGATTTTGTGAAATTTGCTACCAGGAGTTTTTTGGGTACAAGGACGAACGCTATGTAATTTGGAAGAAATGGATCAAATTTAGATATACTCCCGTATATATGTAATCGCCCGATTTCGAAAATGGGGTCACATATGCGCTTTTTTTTCAAACCCGGATCGTCACCAAATTGCAAAAGGTATCGTTTTCATCGCGCCGCACTAAAAAAGGTCCCTTGAATTGGACTTAACATGGTACAGGGGCAGCACTCAGTTGATAAAAAAGTCACCACTGTGTATCACAATGGATCTGATAGTCTAATGACCTGATACATCAGCGCCACATAACCTAAATTCTATTACTAAACTAGCATCCTGAAAAACTGGCGCAAATGTCATATTAGTGATCCGCCAGTATGGAGCTTAAAAGGTTAGATCTCCATCAGCAATCTCTCTGTTTCTGCCTTCAAGACCAATATTATTATTTCGCAAATTCGTAATTCGACCATTGCCATTTATTATTTGGTCTTCGATTTTGTTCTTCTAAGCCCGTTTTGAGAACTTCTTCCAATAACAAATTCAAAAATTCTATAGTATTTGATTGATCTCCATGTCACCACTCTTAACACTTATACTTCCAAGAAAAGCTATGGTTCTCCATCAGGAAAACCATACATCTGTTGATTTTCGTCTTCTCGACCAGGACTTGTGTCCTTCTTAATCTGAAAATTTTCGATCAAGTATAGCAACTTTTTGTGTGTGTGCTTTGTTGAATCCAGGCTCACCTCTACGTATAATCTGTACCAAATGGTTCCTGATATGACAAATAAGTTTCAACATTCGTCACTTGTTAGCCTGCATTATTACTCCACATGTTTCCATTTCGTGTCAATATTTTCAAGTACGTTTAATGATCTGGTGTTATATCATTCTATTCTCTGAAAAATATTCATATTTTCGCCTTTTGATCCTGAGATGTTAAACCCACGAACGAAAGAAACATTTTATTTGAAAATTTTGAATGCTTTGCATCCACAAAAAACCCTTTTCTGCTCCGTCCGTTTTTTTCGTTTTTTTCATATTTTAAATTCTTTTAAAATTCTTTATTTTCCTCTCTAAGTCGAGTTATTTCGACACCTATATTGTTGATTTCTGTCTTTATATCCTGTATATCAGTTTTCGTTGCAAATGATTTTAATTTATCATCAAGACTTATGTTAATTGTAGATTTAATTATGTTTACAATTTCCTCAGCGGGGAGATTCATTTTACTAGACGATGCAGTTTTATCTGTTTCAGGAGATTTTGCTGACCTATTGAGTTTTGAAATCGAACTTGAAAATGTTTGATGGGTATTCAAAAAGTTAGTTGGTTGGCTCATACTGTGGCATTCTTTGGGGCGCTAGATTTCCAACCCTTTTATCGGTTGGTTGGTAATGCGATTATTGGTTAATCGATAATTACTTGTTCTGATCGTGTGTTATTGCCTGCCCTATGTTCGAAGGAACAGGCCAGCTGATATTATTATTTTGGTTTAATTATGGCGGTGCAAAAATTAGCTTTTCAGTGGTAATAAATACAATTTTCACAAAACAAACCGAGGAAAATATGAATTTTTCTGACTCACAGCTGAGGCTTAAGTGTTGAGTTTCAATCATCACTCGTCAACAGGCATCCAATCTTTATGGTGGTATACTTTCTGCCCGTAGAGTCTCTTGGTTTACAACAATGATAGCAAGCCATTGGAAGTAGCTCCAAGGTACGTGTAACTTTGTTGACAGTCTATTGTGTGAAATCTTGGTCAGGTGTGGTAGCTTGATTGGCCGTTTGTGAAGTAGCACAATTCGTATAGGCAATAAATATCTGATGTACGTATTTCTGCTTCATGAACAATAAAATTAAAAAAAAAATAATCAAGGTATATACGCGTCGTAGAGTTGCGGCTAGGTCCGAATCTCTATGTAGGAAAACTTCTCGAAAAGACTGTCATCCACAATCGAATTACTTGGTGATTGTGGTATCTTAAAACTTCTTAACATCGCTTTTACTAAATTGATGAGCGTAGTCCAACGTTGGTATAATATTAGACAAAAAGTTATGTATAGTTAAGTCTACAATATAATTACTAATCGATATGGTCTTTTTGCACAGGTAACGTAAGAAGAGCCAGAATTGAAAATATGGGGGTCGCTGTATATGGTGGGCTCTCATATACAATTCTGAACTTAAGTATGGACCAATTTTTGTGTGATTTGGGGATTCGATGATTTATTCCTGAGCGCTATATATAACTAGAGAACCGATTCGCGTTTTATATGTGCGGCTTATATATAATTTATGGACCGTGTGGACCAATTTTTGCATGGCTTGCTTAACAGACCACTAGTGACTAACACCATGCTTACCAAAATTGTCTTCAGCCGGCATGGGATTGAAATATGCTTCTCTTAGAGTGCCTGCCGCAAGCCAAATCGGCGCGGATCTTTTATATGGGGGCCGTATATTATTAAATATTGTGGATCATTGTTTTGGCACTGTTGTTAGAGACCGATAAACTATACACATGTACCAAATTTGCAGCCGGAATCGCGTAATGTAAATTTGATTCTCTTTCGGTTTATATGGGATGCTTATATTATAATTATGTGACGCGATGATAGACCCAATTTTAGCATGGAGCTTGCTTACAGACCATATACTAACAACCACTGCTACCAAATTCCAAGGCCGCGATCGGATGAAATTTTGCTTCTCTTAGAGGCGCCTCGCAAGTCAAAGACCACAATTTGCGGGCGGTCTCGGTCTTTATTATTGCGGGCGGCTATACGTTAACGCTGAACCGCATGATGGCCCCATGGCTGCAATATCGATCCGGACCTACATCTAATTACACAACTACTTGTGCATAGTTTTGTAAGTCGATATAGCTTTGCTTCCGGTGTCGCGAAGTTTAGGCGTGATTTCAACAGACGGACGGAACGGAATGCCTCAGATTCGCACTCAGAATTTCCACATGACCCAGAATATATTATACTTTTATGGGGTCTTGAGAAGCAATATATCGATTGTGTTCATCAAGCGGAATGACAAAGCTAAGTATTACCCCCAATCCTTATGGTGGAAGCGCTTTTAAAAATAATTGTTAGACCGTATATGTCAGATATCAGAGCAATATGTTGAATATGCATTTAGCTTTTTAAGTAAGACCAATAACAACAATGACAAGAACTTCGACGAGATGACAAATAATTGTACTGATAACGATTTCAC
>PGFW01023709.1:0-10339 GCA_003123925.1 Haematobia irritans
TCGAAAAAATTCGGTCAAATTTTTCGTACTTTGTTTTGAAATTCAAATTGTGGAGTTTACAACTTTTAATCTAACGGGCCATACATAGATTAAGGAAAGAAAACTATAATTCACACCCAAAAATGCGATCTTACCAGATCCATTCAGGAAGTTGCAATTATTTTCCCAAAAAAGTTGATTTCGGAACCACGGGTTGCGTTGCTGTTGTTGTTTAAAATCTTGTTTGAGCAGGAAACAATTTATTTTTGTTTTCATGTGCTATCAGGAAATAAAAATGGAATATTTTAGATAAATATTTTAAGCTACATTATTCAAATTTTTAAGCAAAAAAGGTGAGTCGTTTACATAAAATGCATCTTAATTTAAAAATAATCCTAAAATTCGACATAGTTTCGTGTGCAATTGTTGGGAAAATATAATAGGCGGCAAAAGCCGATGATGCTGATAAGGAATGGGTAATTTGTCTTTTTTTAAAAAAGCCGCATCTTTGGCCTTGGAATCAATACACAAAATCCTTCCAAGGGCCAAGTGTCAAAAATCCTTTGGATCCAGAGTTAAACTTTTTTTTAGTGACTTGACATAGCGACACGAAATATGTTAAAAATTTAAACAAAAATGTAACATATTAAATGCTAATTAAGTTTACAATAAAAAATAGAAGATAAATATGGTTTTTAAGGAATTACATTATAAAATGCACCTAATAAAGCATTTATTTGCGAAACATAAATTATAATGTCTTTAATTAAAAAAAACAACAATAAGAAACGTCTAAAAGTTCGCGGCGCGGGCCGACTATATTTATACTCTGCCCACCACTTTGTAGATCTAAATTTTCGATACCGAATATCACATCGCTCCAAATGTGTTGGGTGCTATATATAAAGGTTTGTCCCAGAATACAATACATTTAAATATCACTCGATTTGGACAGAATTTGATTAGGACTTTTTACAAAATCTATAGACTTCAAAATAAAGTCGGCTAATTGGCGCTAAGGTGGAACACAATTTTAGTAAAAAACAAGTAAGGAAATTCTAAAAGTCGGCGGGGCCTACCAATATTATAGACTCCTGGCCCACCAGCTATGTAGATCTAAATTTCGATACCATATCACATCCGTCACCAAGTGGTGTTGGGGGTATATATATATAAGTTTGTCCAAATACATTACATTTTTTATAATATCACTCGCATCTGGACAGAATTTGATAGACTTCTACAAAAATCTATAGACTCAAAAATTTAGTTCGGCTAATGGCACTAGGGTGGAACAGCAATGTTAGGAAAAACCCAGTAAGGAAAGTCTAAGTCGCGGAGGCGACTATATTATTGACCCTGCAACCACTTTTTTAGATCTAAATTTCGATACCATATCACATCCGTCAAATGTGTTGGGGCGTATATATATAAAGCGTTTGTCCCAAATACATACATTTAAATATTACTCGATCTGCCGAAGAATTTGATAGACCCTTCAACAAAATCTATTTAGACTCAAATTTGTATCAGTTCGACTAAGTGCACTAGGGTGGAACAACAATGTTTAGTAAAAAACAAGGAAATGTTGGTATTTTGACCATTTTGTCGAAATCAGAAAAACCCACTATATATGGGAGCTATATCTTAAATCTGAGACCGATTCAACCAAATTTGGCTACGCATAGCTACAATGCTAATTCTACTTCCCTGTGCCCAAAATTTCAAACTAAATCGGGAGTCAAAAATTGCTGCCTCTTGTGTCATATGAGCTGTAAATCGGGCGAAAGCTTTATATACGAGAGTATATCCCAAATCTGAACGATTTTTGCTGATATTTTTGCAAGTTTTTCGAGACTCATAAAATATTCGGATGTTACGGAATTTTTGAGGATGGATCGGTTGATATACACGACATTTCATGACCATATCTGGTGAAAAATATATGATGGAAGCTATATCTAAATCTGAACCGATTTTGTTCCCAAAATTGAATAGGGATTGTCTTTGAGCCGAAACAGCCGACCCTATATCCAAATTTTTAGGGACAATCGGACTAAAACTGCGAGGCGTGTACTTTTTCACACAAAAAGTACATCAACAGACAGACAGACCAGACGGGACATCGCTAAATCGACTCAGATTTAATTCTAAGCCATCCGATATACTAAAAGGTTGGTCCCTATGATTACTCCTCTTGGCGTTACATTTACAAATGCACAAACTTATTTATACCCTGCTTACCACAGTTAGCTTGTGAAGCGGTATAAAAATATGGGAATATCATTTAAATCCTGAAGCCAATTTAAAAAACTTCCGCAAAGTTATTTATGATTTATCGCTCGATATATAGCTATTTTAGAGCTTCTAGGGAAAATCTAGAGTCATTTCTACAACTTTTCGACTAAGCAGTTAGCTATTTAACAAGGAAAAATGTTGCGGTATTTTGACCATTTTTGTTCGAAATCAGAAAAACATATATGTGGCAGCTATAATCTACAATCTGAACGATTTCAATCAAAATTTGGCACACATGACTATCATTACTAATTGTATCCTAGTGCCAAAATGTCAACCAAATTGGGCGCCAAAACTTTGGCTTCTGGGGCCATATAAGTGCATATACGGGGAAAAGCATATATATGGGAGCTATATCTAAATCTGAATCCGATTTCAACCAAATTTGGCACGCATAGCTACATGCTAAATTCTACTCCCTGGCCTGCAAAATTTCAACCATAATGGCCCAAAAACTCTGGCTTTTTAGCTACCATATTAGTCCATATCGGTTAGCGAAAGATATACTATTTTGTGGGAGCTATTATCTAAAATCTGCAACCGATTTCAATCAAATTTTGCGCCACCACTTGACTATACTACTTAAAAAATTTCTTAAATTATCTCCTAGTTGCAAAATTTCAAACCAAATTTCGGCCAAAATCTGGCTTCTGGGGCCATTATAAGTCCATTATCGGCTGCGAAAATATATATGCAGAGCTATATCTAAATCTGAATTGATTTTCAATAAAATTTTGACCACACTTGCCACACTATACGACTAAGTTTTATGTTTGCTACAAAATTACAACCGCAAGATCGGTATAAAACTCTGGCTTGCTGCCGTCCATATATATGTGCACATCGGTGCGAAAGACTATATATGGTCAGCTATATCTAAATCTGAACCGATTTTCTGTCCAAAAATCAATAGGGCTTCTTATTCTGACCCAAATTAGGAACATTGTGCCAAATTTGAAGGCGATTGGACTTAAATACGGACTAAGACTGATTACAAAAATGCTGTTCATTGGACAGACTGGCACGTCGCCTTATAGTCGACTCAAGAGCCCACCTGAGCATTTTGCCAAGATTATAACTTTCTCGCGATGTAACTGCAACGTGTAAATGGCATCATTTACTCGTGGTAATGTAAATTGTAATGAGATGCTGATTACCTAGTTGATTCGTCCCCGGGATGTTTCACCCACTTCACCTCTGAGTTTTTCTCTCATTAGTTAGTTAGGTTTTGTTGCAGCCCGATGTTATCAAGCCTCTCTTTAGGCCATTCAGTCTATTGTGATAGCCACAGTGGTGAAATTCTCTCATAATGAAGATCTGTGTGGTTTTAGTTTACGTCTTATATATGGTCACATTCTGCCGCTCGTTCTAAAAATCGCAAAGCGAAAGTAGGACTTTTTTAGAAACATTTTATAACAGTCGAAATGTGCTCGACTTTGCAATAGCCGAATTATTGAAGTCGAATTTTTTAAAAAGTAATAAGTCGGTATTCTTATTGATTTTTCTTACATTCTCCTAATATTAATACTTCCTTTGATACCACTGATTCTTCATGCCATAAAAAAAAAAACGTTAAGCAATATACAATTAATCAAAATACACCCCACTTTACAAAAGTTTATTTATAGCATGTATTTTTGACATTAAGCCGGCGTAAATTGCATTTGCAGTCTCTTTTGCTTTTTAAATGCTCTTTCCCCCTCCCAGTCGGCCCGTCAGCCAAAGAGGATATTTCCAATGAAACCTCAAACCAAATGAAAACAAGAAACAAGATCGATGATTTCCTTTTTTAGTATTTCAGCCTCAAATGGATATCATACATTCTATCTTCCAAACATACATACACACGAAAAATAAATCGCATAAGCAATAGTATTTGACCACAAACGTGACTGTATTTGATGTTTCACCATGCATTATTGGATAATTTTGAACCAAAAAAAAAATTGTTTATAATCACCTATCGGCTGCGTTTTAAATCTGCCCACCAAAATCGAGCATATAAATCGCATCAAGCTGGTATGGACTGTACATACATCTAGCCATGAGTAAGTACATTTGTATCCCAATTTGTATTGAGTTTCCAAAATGACGTCAATTCTGAAGTGGTTTCCATTTAAGTCGCGCGTGGTGTGGTGTGGTTTGTTTAAAATGTTTTCTTTTTTGCAAGGTCTTTATGAGATACAAGGGCCTTTAGGTTAAGAGCAGAGCAGGCTAAGTCGACATTGATTGCTTCTGTAATGAATATTACAATTTTCGTTAATCAAAATAAGTCCGAATTGAATTTCTGTTTGCAGACGAAATCCATTGAAAGGATAACTCATCAATCACACAGAGAAGGATATGATCACCCCAAAACTTGTTTCCCGCACAAATATTATTTTTTGTCTCTTGACAACATGACATGTGCCACAATTTGACGCAAAAATGTTGATTCTCAAAATTATGGTATATGGTTTTCGGCAAATCTTGTATGGACATTTCCCTACAACAAATATTTCATGTCTCACCGTTCGCAAAAAATTAAGATTTTGTCTCTTGGAGTGATCATATTCAACATCCGTCAAATGTGTTGGTGCCTATATTATAAGCGTTGTCCCAAATACTTACTTTTTAGAATATCACTTCGATTTTGGACAGAAATTTGATAGACTTTTTACAAAAATCTATAGGACTCAAATTTAAGTTGGCTTACGCACATAGGGTGTGAACAAAATTTTAGTACAAAAAATATGGGACACATTTTAAATCTGGAGCAATTGCTAAGGAAACTTCGCAAAGTTTATTTATGATTATCGCTCGATATATATGTATTAAGAAAGTTTAGGAAAAATTTAGAATCATTTTTACAACTTTTTCGAGCTAAGCAGTGGGCGATTTAACAAGGACAAATGTGGTATTTTGACCATTTTTGTCGGAACAGAAAAACATATATATGGGACGGGTCTATATCTAAATCTGAACGTTTCAATTCAAATTTGGCACCACATGACTATTTACTAATTGTCTCCTAGTGTGCTGCAAAAATTTCAAACCAAATTTGCGGCCAAACTCTGGCCTTCTGGGGCCACTATAAGTCCATATCGGTCTGCGCAAAAATATATTATGGAAGCTATATCTAACATCTGAACGATTTCAATCAAATTTGCACACATGACTATACTGACCAATTGTACTCTTTATGCCAAAATTTTCAGCTAATCGGGATAAAACTCTGGTTTCCGGGGTCCATATAAAAGCCCCTCCTCACTCTGAAGTGCGAAAGATATATGATGGGAGCTCTCATACTCAAATCTGAATCGCGATCTCAACCACAATTTGGCCACGCGTATAGTGTGCGCTATAATGCTAACTCAACTCCATTGCGCAACAATTTCCAACCAAATTGGGCCAAAACTCCGGCTTTTAGGACCATATTGAGTCCATATAATAACAGGCGTGATAATATACTATCGAGAGGATACGGCCGATAATCTCAAATCTGAACCGATTTCAATCAAATTTTGCCAAACCACTTGACTTATTACTATCATAATCGTACTCCTAGTTCCAAATTTTCAACTAAAGTACGGCCAAAAAATCTGGCTTCTGGGGCCATATAAGTCCCATTATCCGGCGAAAAGATATATTATAGACGCTATATCTTATAATCCTGAAACCGATTTTCAATCAAATTTTGCACACTTAATTAGTACTACCAATTGTACTCCTTGTGCAAAATTTCAAGCAAATTCGGCTATAAAACTCTGGCACTCTGTCGTACATTATAGTGATATCCTGGCGAAATATATATGGGAGCTATATCAAATCTGAACCGATTTCTGTCAAAAGCCAATAGCGGTTCTATTCTGCACCCAAATTAGAACACGTGCCAAATTTTGAAGGCGATTTGGACTTAAATTGCGACCTAACTTATGATCACAAAAAATGGTGTTCACAGACAGACGACGACGGACATGGTTATTATCGCATCTCAGGGACCCACCCTTGAGCCATTATTGCCAAAAACACCATGTGTCTTATTCTCGTCTCCTTTCTTGGGCTGTTACAAACATATGCACACGTAACTTTATAGATACCCTGCTTCCACAAGTTGTGGCGCAGGGTTATACAAAACTGATGAATGTCGAACTTGTCAACATGAGTCGATTAGCAAGCATTATGAAATTAAGGTTTCAATACATTCCTATTTCAACAAACTTTAAGTTTCAATTTTTCTTCTTGATTGTTTTGGCCCCAAAAAAAAATCATTCAGACATAAATGAATGAATATCGTCAATGCAGATGATGAGGATGGCCTAAATTTGTTTACATTTGGGTACTTGTACTTGGGTAAGGCCCAGGTTCTTATGGTATGAGATATTTGAAATTGTGGTCTATTTATAAGTATAAATAATGGCTATTTATGAGTTGATGAACAATTTACAAGGAATAATGAATATTAGCGTTTGTTTTGGGCCCTTATGTAATAGTTCCGGAACATGAAAGGCTGGCAAGATTTCAATGGCAAACTCTTCGATTGCTACTTGCATATATTTAATCAGGAGAGAAATTTTATAATTCACAGATAAAAAAAAAACAGAGTATATTACGGCTTCGTAAGTTCGGCCAGGCGAATCCTATTACCTCCACCATGGCATTGCGTAGAAACTTCTACAAAAGACCTTGTCACTCCTCCAATCGATATTACTGTGGGCTGTGGTTAATACTTTACGATGTGTCATAAACTTCTTCACATCGGTCTTCTAAATTGTAAGTTAGTCCATTAACATTGTATATACTAGAAAAAAATGTATAATAGGCAAGTCTAAAATAATTGCTAATCGATATTGGACTTTCACGGGTACTTAGAGAGCCAGAATGAAATATGGCGGCGTCGCTGTATATGGCGGGCTATATACAATTATTGACACGGTTGATATGGACCGATTTTTTGTTGGATCTTGGGCGATCATTTACTCTGAGGGCTATATTATAACTATAGACCGATTCTGGACCTAGTTAGGCATGGTTGTTAGCGGTCTATATACAGCACAGATGTACCAAATATTCAGCTGACTCTGGATAGAAATTTGCTCCCCAAGAGGCTCCAAAACCCAAAATCAACGGAAATTCGCGTTCCATATGGGGGCGTATATATGTTTATGGGACCCGACAAGGACCCAACTTTCTTCGCGCGCATGGTTGTAACTAAAATATCATATACCAACACCATGCGATACCAAATTTCAACCAGATCGCGATGAATTTGCTTCTCTTAGAGCGCTCCGACAAAACACAATCTGGGGATCGGTTTATCAGTGGGGGCGATACGTAAAATTGGTCCGATATGCGCCCATTAAGTAAAGAAAGAATTACATTTTTTGCACGTGTATAACATTTTTAAGAACATAATTATATGAATAACAACCACATGATTGGTAATAAAATTCTAAGAGATATTATTTGTACACACCTCACATGGAGAAAGTACACACCTTGATTTATTGCTATAGCAAACAACAAAAAAAAATGAAAACAGGAAGAGCAGATCCAAATGAGTGGGTGATCATAAAAAAGAATGTAAAGGAAGATAAAAAGGTTATATTAAAACTACAAAATACCCATAGGAAAAATTTTATTAATATCATTTTTTCGACTGCATAAACGTTTTTGGGTAGTCCATTGTCATGGCTTATTTGAAATAATCATTCATTACCCAAAAGGCATTTTTTGTAACGAACACATATTGCATTTGCATTATCCATGAATGAATATTCATTGAATGGGCTTTGGTTTTTCAGCACCTTTTATGGGGTACAAAATACGAGTACTACACCTGCTCACGTACAAGTCATGTGAATACAACAAAGGAAAAGATTTTGACAGCGCAATACCAAGTTATTGGAATTGCACTAAAAGAGCAAACCATTCAATATGGAAACAATGCAAATTTATAACAAATAAATTTTCAAATCTTTTCGCTGCTGTGTTGCTGTCTTCTTGTCTAGCGTGTTTATTTTTTGTCCTCTGTTCGAAAAGGGAAAACTCAATTACGAATTCTTGTCATTATATGGCCTAAAATGGTAAAGGGAGGAGGAGTTGAGACATAATAGTGATAGACTTTATCGGTGTCGTGACACATGTTTTCTACCATTTGATTACCCTTTACCCATTTTCGGTAACGATTTTATTTGGATTTCGTGTTTCTGTTGTTAGCTTTAGTTTTCCGCTCTAAGAGCAACACCTTCAGAATATATATGGTATTTTATAGCTTGTGGTTCAGTTAATTTGGTGAGAACAACTTAATAGAGTAACGGTGTCAATGGTTAGGAAACTTCATTATTTTAACGAAGTGCTTGTTGTCGCTATGATGAAGGTTTACCAAATTTGTTGCCACAGTCAATTATATTGGGCTCCCACACGTCTACTTAGTTGTTGAAGGCATTAGTTGGGTCTAAAGTTGTGGCAATCGACTAAATCTATTAAATAATTTTGAAATCTCAAATGTTTTTGGATACGATCAATGAAAATATCAATATCGTATTCACCGAAATTCTGAGTCGATATTGAGCATGTCCGTCTGTACCGTCCATGTTAAAATCACGCTAACTCCGACGAAAAGCGATCAACTTGAAACTTGGCAGCAATTATTTTTATTTATGAGTCAAGTATATGTATTTGCACATGGGCATATCGGACCACTTTTACGTATTGCCCCCATATAAACGGACCCCCAAATTCGCTTCCTCCTAAGGCCTCTAAGAGAGCAAAATTCATTCGATCCGGTCCCTGAAATTTAGTACATGTGTTATATCCATGTGTGTTCTAATAACCATGCAAAAATTGTCGCATCGGTCCACATCGCGTCCATAATTTACATATAAGGCCCATATAACCGATCCCCGATTTGGCTTGCGGAGCCTCTAAGCAAGAGCAATATTCATTCGATCCGTTTGAAATTTAGTACATGGTGTTAGTATGTGGTGTCTAAAAACCCCAAATAAGTGGTCACATCGGTCCATAATTATATATAGCCTCATTATAAACCATCACCAGTTTGACCTCAGGACTCTTGGAAGACAAAAATTCTCTTGATTCATCTAAATTTGGTACGTGTGTTAATATTAACTATGGCCTCCAAAGAGAGTCATGCAAAAATTGGTCGAAATCGGTCATAATTATATTTGGCCCATGATAAACGATCTCAGATTTGACCTCCGAAACCTTGGAAGAGCAAATATCATACGAGTTCGTTGAAATTTGGTACGTATGATAGTTGTATATTGGGTATCCAACAAACTCATGCCAGAACTTCGGTTTCATATCAGTCCAAATGTATACATAGCGCACCCATATAAAACCGATCCCAGATTTTGACCTCTGCGTGCATTTTGGAAGAAAAAAATCTCATCCGATCTGTCGAAAATTTGTATACGGTGGTAGGTAGTATAATGATATTAACACATTGCCAGATGGTCCAACTATCTGCTGTTTAATCTATATAGCCCCAACTATAAACGATCCCGAGATTTGGTTTGGAGCCTTTGGAGTAGCAAATTTCATCCGAGTCAGCTTGAAATTTGCGTACATTGTGCTTAGTATATGGCGACCGTTATCAACATGCCCTACTAGTCCATATCGCGTTCTATAGTTATATATAGCCCTCAGAATAGATCGATCCCAATCACACAAATAATT
Source organism: Haematobia irritans (assembly GCA_003123925.1). Lineage (NCBI taxonomy): Eukaryota > Metazoa > Arthropoda > Insecta > Diptera > Muscidae > Haematobia > Haematobia irritans. The sequence goes on from PGFW01023709.1 coordinate 9,958, forward strand.
ATTTTGTAGTACTTACCTATACATAACTTGTTCGTGTTAATTATACCACGTATGGACTAACTTCACAATTTAGAAAAAGAGTGTTAAGATGTTCTAAGATACCACCAATCCAAAGTAATTCAGATTGTGGATGACCAGTCTTTCTAGCCTGCTAGCAACATGGTGGAGGGTACAAAGATTCGGCCTGGCCGAACTTACGGCTCGTGTTAACCTTAGTATAATTGTAATAACAAGCCTTCTGTGTATAGAGAATGAACCGGAAACATTTATTTGCAGCATTCTCTCGTTATGAAAATTTCTTCCTTCGAGGCCTCGAAAATGGAATTACGATGAATGTCAATGAACTTTTCGAAAATCGAGCGGAGCCAAATCAGCGTGAATG
>PGFW01023721.1:8350-20789 GCA_003123925.1 Haematobia irritans
GATACACTCTTGAGATGCTTATAATAATAGATCTCTCTCCTGACAAGAGATTGAATTCAAAAAGAGACACGAAGCAGGCCTGCCTGTTTATCGGCATTTTGATGATCTTGATCAAAATAGCAGTTCGATTTTGCTCGAAATTACGATTACCGGTTCAAAATTTGGAATCGAGCGATTCGAAATCTTAACCGTTCCGATTAAATTTTGCTTACTTAAGGTACTAATCATTGTATAATTTGAAAACGACATATTTTAGCTCAATACGGCCCATTTTGAAATAGCGATGTTATATATGGAACCGATTTTATCAAAATAATTGCGACCGGAATCCTGCAAAAATACATAGACATATCGACCGATGACGACGAATACATAACGATCAGGAGGGTGATTCTGAGTCGATCAGTATGTTTTTATTCATAAGTGATTAAAGTTATTATTCCCTAAACTATGTGAGTAGATATAAATCTGGATGCATTTATTTAATTTATTTAAATTCCGATTTTTGGCATTTATATGCAAGTGCCGATTATGACGATTTTTCGGAAAGTGACGATTTTTTAAAATTTTATTGGCAGCCTGCATGGAAGAATGCGCGAGAATTTATCGACACAAACGAGTTACTGTACGGTGACTTGCAGAACGAACAGCAGACACGAACTCACGTTAGTTATTTTCAAAATATATCTCAAATAATTATTTGTGATTTTCAACATTAAATGTAATTTAATTTTGTTTTTATGTAAATACAAAATCCGGAGAATGGTTATGGTACTAACGAAATATTGGAAATAAATTTTAAATCAATATCGATTGTTTGTATGACCTCAAAGCGAACATTAATATCAGAATGAAATAAAATGTTGACAATTGTTTTTTTTATAGAATAAATTTTGACAAATCTTGTATAGAATAAAATGTTGAAAAATGTTCTATAGAAAAAATTTGGAAAATCTTGTATAGAAATAAATTTAAACAATTTTCTATAGTATGTAGGTCGCGGCATATCGACCATTTTAGTATTGCCCCATACAAATCGATGCGCATAATTTTTTCTTGAGCCTCATATAGGACAAATTTCATGCTATGCCTCGAGCGGAGGCATACAAAATATTTGCGCCCGAAATGTTAACCCAAACTAAATAAAGCAGAGACTTTGGATGCATGCATATTAAATGAAAGCTAATAAAAATTTCCTCTCTTTATTGCTTACTATTTTTGCAAGCTATCAACAAAAACAACCATTAAACAAATATACGAATTATGAATTTTTAATGTTCCACAATAAAGATATACGGCTATGATATTGTCAAAAATGTGGCTCAGCAGACAATGATAGCAAGAGTGGGGCAAACAGACTCAACAATGAAAATAAAAAATGGCGCTGTTATAGAAGATCATGATGTATGGGAGTATGGGACTGATGATGCTGAATTCGTCTGGCAGTAGATAATGATGATGAGGCGATTAAAGAAAAAAATAATAATAGCCAACAATTGCTTGAATGGCTTCGGTAGCTTCTGCATAATGATGTTGGGTATTTTTTGGCGATTTTTTTATTTATAGTTTTAACGAATATTATATAGTTTTATTTTGTGCAGATTGAATTTTAAAGGTTGACATAATAAACTTCAGCAAAAACGAAATGCTACAACTCATCAATAATGACAGTCTACTTTATGTTGTATTTTCGACTCTTTGTCAATTCGGTTGCAATCGAGTTTTATTTATTAGCTTTTGTCGATTTGGTTTGCATTTTTGCATTGAAATAGAGTTTTGTAGCATAGATAGAACTTGCCTTTTTTCTCAGAAAATTGAAACACAAACTGGCCACATAAATAAAACATTAATTGCGATTTATTGTCGTTGTTGAGAATGGAAATTAATGACTCTTGTATAATACAATGTTTGCAACTTGTTTGTGCTGAATTCTACGTACAACATAATAAATAAAAAAACTAAAAAATTACACACAATTTGAAATTTAAATGTAATTTCTTCAATTTACATTTTAAAATATGTGAGTCATACATGGAAAATTTTGTCAAAAATTATTGTCTATTGAAAATTTAAGTCCACAATTTATACTTCTATAGAAACATGTTGTCGAAAATTTAATTTTTTTTTATAGAAAATTAAGTAAATTGTATATAATTTTGGCAAATTTGTTTTTATAATAAAAATGTTGGCAAAAATTTTATTTCTACAGAAAATTGTTAAAAAAATATTTTATTTCTATTAGAAAGCATGTGTCAAAAAATTATTACTTCGATAAGAAAAATTTTGTGAAAACATTTTTTTTTCTATAGAAAATTTTGCTTGAAATTTTATTTCAATGGAGAAATTGTTCAAAAATTTACTTCTATAGAAAATGTTCTGTTAAAAATTTTATTTCAATGGAAAAATTTTGTAAAAATGTTGTCTATTAACAATTAGTCAAATAATTTACTTCTATGTTATCAAAATTTTATTTTTCTATAGAAATAGTAAAATTGTATATCTATAGAAAATTTTGTCAAGAATTTTTATTACTAAAGAAAATTTTGAGAAATTTTATTGTCTACGGAAATTTTTGTCAAAAATTTTATTCTATAGAAAAAATTTTGTCAACATTTTTATTTCTATAAGAAAATTTTGTAAAAATTTTATTGTATAGAAAATTTTGTCAAAAAATTTTACTTTATAAAAATTTTTCTTCAATTTTTTAAGTTCTATATGGAAAATGTAAGTACCTCGTTAGTTGGAGAGGAAATTTTTGAAAAATCTACCAAAACATCTAGAATTTCACCAATCTACCAAAAAACAAACAAATTTATAATATTTTATAGAATTTACAACTGTTAGGTTAGGTTAGGTGGCAGCCCGATTAGTTCAGGCTCACTTAGACTATTCAGTCCATTGTGATACCAATGTGGCAACTCGTATAATACACTGAGTCTGACACATCGATGAATTAAATATTTCAATTAATTTTGTATAAATCACTTACAAATATAATTGTGATTATAGTGGATCGATGCTTGAATGTAAGAAAACTTTCATGAACTTGGCAAAGAAAAATGTTCTTCCGTTTGTGGATAATATAGACATTTTATGGAATAATAAATTTCTTGATTTCTTGAAAGAAAAAAACTCGAACTCCCACTGTGCATTAATTTTGGATGTTTTGATGTATATCAACTCAATTCATTTGATGGCATTCACCAAAAAAACAAAAATAAACAATATTCCCAGAGAAGGCAAACGAATGATTTTGTATTTGTAATGAAATGGGAAAACACTCAAAAACAAGAATTCTCCCTGCAAATATTCAATGAAAATGTCCTATTGGCTTAAGGGCGTGCGCTAGTTGAATGAAGAGAAGAGAAAGATGAGAGAAAAAAACATGAACAAAAATTAAAAATAAAAACCGATTTATACGCCCGCTTCCAAACAAACCAAAAAAAAAAAATATGCAAATGCTTTGACATCAAACCGGTCGAACGAACAACCGCCAATGTTTCAAGAATTCATTGAGCAAAAATTAATTGCCAACCAACAATGGCCTGGACTGCAGTAGCTTTCGACCGACTGACTAGACAACACCAAACGGCAAGCATCAATATTACGCCGGATGAATACTCCCTCAACACAGTTGACGCTATAGCAAAAAATAATATAAAAAATCGACTAAATCAAAAAACAATAAAGTGCCTTCAAAATTTAACCAAAGACTCCTTTATTGTAGATACACAGAAAGCTTTGGCAAGTAGGAAGAGCGAGAGTGTTTAAATTTTGTGACGACGATTTCAAAAGAATTGTAATGTGTGTTAAATTGAGCTCACAACTTGGAATCGTGCTCGGCTGCATATTTCTTTAATTTTTTTGCACTATGTCATATTCAAAATTAAATCCTTATTGCAAGAATGTGAAAGAGGTAGTGATAATAGAAGACTTCAATATATCCCTCCCATTCATATAAAAAGACAAGCAAGATAATCGAATCTGACTGACCATATTTTCGTATACTACTGCATATCTAATCCACATCAAATAAAATTTTGGCCAAAATTTTCTATAGAAATAAAATTTTGCCAAAATTTTCTATAGAAATAAAAATTTTTGGCAAAATTTCTATAGAATAAAATTTGACAAATTTTCTATAAGTAAATAAAAATTGTGACAAAATTTTCTATAAGAAATTAATTTTGACAAAAATTTTCTATAGAAATAAAATTTTGCCAAAATTTTCTTAGAAATAATATTTTGATAAAATTTTCTAAAAATAAACTTTTGACAAAATTTTCTATAGAAATAAAATTTTGACAAAATTTTCTATAGAAATAAAACTTGACAAAATTTTCTATAGAAATAAAATTTTGACAAAATTTTCTATAGAAAAAAATTTGACAAAATTTTCTATAGAAATAAAATTTTTGACAAAATTTTCTATAGAAATAAAATTTTGACAAAATTTTTCTATAGAAATAAAAGTTTGACAAAATTTTCTAATGAAGAAATAAAATTTGACAAAATTCTATAAAATAAAATTTTGACAAAATTTTCTATAGAAATAAAATTTTGAACAAAATTTTCTATAGAAATAAAATTTTGACAAATTTCTATAGAAATAAAATTTTTGACAAAATTTTCTATAGAAATAAATTTTGACAAAACTTTTCTAATAGAAATAAAATTTTGACAAAAATTTTCTATAGAAATTAATTTTGACAAATTTTCTATAGAAATAAAATTTGACAAAATTTCTATAGAAATAAAATTTTGACAAAAATTTTGTATAGAAAATAATTTTGACAAAATTTTTTATAGAAATAAAATTTTGAAAATTTTCTATGAAAAAAATTTTGACAAAATTCTATAGAAATAAAATTGAAAATTTTCTATAGAAATAAAAATTTTGACAAAATTTCTATAGAAATAAAATTTTGACAAAATTTTCTATAGAAATAAAATTTTGACAAAATTTTCTATAGAAATAAAATTTTGCAAATTTTTCTATAGAAATAAATTTAGACAAAATTTTATAAGAAATAAAATTTGACAAAATTTTAAAAAAATTTTGAACAAAATTTTCTATAGAAATAAAATTTGACAAATTTTCTATAGAAATAAATTTTGACAATTTTCTATAAGAAATAAAATTTTGACAAAATTTTCTATAGAAATAAAATTTTGAACAAAATTTTCTATAGAATAAAAATTTTGACAAAAATTTTCTATAGATATAAATTTTGACAACATTTTCTATAGAAATAAAATTTTGACAAAATTTTCTATGAAATAAAATTTAAAATTTTTCTATAAAAAAAATTTTGACAAAATTTTCTATAGAAATAAAATTTTGACAAAAATTTTTTATAGAAATAAAATTTTGACAAAATTTTCTATAGAAATAAAATTTGCAAAATTTTCTATAGAAAAAAATTTTGCAAAAATTTTCTATAGAAATAAAATTTTGCAAATTTTCTTTAGAAAATAATTTAACAAATTTTTCTATAGAAGTAAAATTTTGACAAAAATTTTCTATAGAAATAAAATTTTGACAAAATTTTTATAGAAATAAAATTTTGACAAAATTTTCTAGAAATAAAATTTGAACAAAATTTTCTATAGAAATAAAATTTTGACAACTTTTCTATAGAAATAAAATTTTGGCAACATTTGTAATAGAAATAAAGTTTTTGAGAAAATTTTCTAATAGAAATAACATTTTGAGAAAATTTTCTATAAAATTAAAATTTCTATAGAAATAAATTTTGAGAAAATTTTCTATAGATATAAAATTTTACGTATTTTGATTTTTGAATTTGGCACTACAATGGCCAAACTTAAGACAAGACTTTCGTCGCATAAATCAGAACTTAAAGCTTAAACAAATCGGTAGAGCAAAAACAAAGCACTGGCAGCACACTGTGCAACAACAGGACACAAGCCCAATATCACAGACGTCGAAAATACTTGCTCAAGAGAATAATCATGTGCGTAGATACACTCTTGAGATGCTTAATATAATAGATCTCTCTCCTGACAAGGAATGAATTTTCAAAAAGACACGAAGCAGGCCTGCCAATTGCGATTTATTCGACATTTTGACATTTGACTAATAGCATTTCAAAGACATGAAGCAGACCTGCAATTGGCATTTAATCGGCATTTTACGATTTTTGACTCAAAAATAGCAGTTTCGCATTTTTGTTCGAAATGACGATATTCACTCCGGTTCAAAAATTTGGAAAAATCGAGCGAATTCGAAATCTTAACGATTTGATTAAATTTTGCTTACTTAAAGGGTACTATTTGTAAAATTACGCATATGTAATTAAATTTTGCTGAAATCAGGCGATGCATATATATGGAAACCGAGTTTTATCAAAATAATTGCGACCGGAATCCTGCCGAAAAATACATAGACATATCGACCGATGAACGGACGAATACGAATAAATCGACTCAGGAGGTGATTCTGAGTCGATCAGTATGTTTTATGGAGTCTAAAGTCGATAAAAGTTATTATTCCCTAAACACTATGTGAGTTAGGATATAAAATCTGGATGCATTTATTTTAATATTATTTAAATTCCCGATTTTTGGACGATTTTTATAATGCAAGTGCCGATTATGACGATTTTTTCGGGAAAAAGTGACGATTTTTCTTAAAATTTTATTGGCAGCCCTGCATGGAAGAATGCGCGAGAATATCGAATCATCGAGACAAACGAAGCTTACTGTACGGTGACTTTGCAGAACGAACAGCAGCACACGACTCACGTTAGTTTATTTTCAATAAATTATATCTCAAATAATATTTGTGATTTTTCAACATTAAATGTAATTTAATTTTTGTATTTTATGTAAATACAAAATCCCGGAAGATGGTTAGTGGTACTAACCGAAATATTGGAAAATAAATATAAAAACAAATCAATAATCGATTGTTTGTATGAACCTCAAGCCGAAACAAATTAATAATCAGAATAGAAATAAAATGTTGACAATTTTTTTTTATAGAAATAAAATGTTGACAAAATCTTGTATAGAAATAAATGTTGACAAATTTTTATAGAAATAAAATTTAACAAATATTCTATAGAAATAAAATTTTAACAAATTTTCTATAGGTATTAGGTCGGCGGGCATATCGGACCACTTTTAGGTATTGCCCCCATACAAATCGATCGCCATAATTTTATTTCTTGAGCCTCATATAGGAAACAAATTTCATGCTATGCCTTCACACTTAGAGTGGAGGGTATACAAAAATATTGGCGCCGCGAAATGTTTAACCAAACTAAATAAAGCAGAGACTTTGGATGCATGCATATTAAATGAACGCTAATAAAATTTCCTCTCTTTATTGCTTACTATTTTTGCAAGCTATAACAAAAACAACCATTAAAAAATATACGAATTATGAATTTTTAATGTTCCACAAATAAAGATATACGGCTAGATATTGTCAAAAAATGTGGGCTCAGCAGACAATGATAGCTAGAGTGGGGCAACAGACTCACAATGAAATAAAAAAATGGCGCTGTTATAGAAGATCATGATGTATGGGAGTATGGGACAATGATGCTGAATCGTCTGGCAGTAGATAATGATGATGAGGCGATTTAAAAAAAAAAAAAAAATAATAATAGCCAACAATTGCTTGAATTGGCTTCGGTAGCTTCTGCATTATGATGTAGGTTATTTTTTGGCGATTTTTTTATTTATAGTTTTAACGAATATTATATTATTTTTTTTTTTGTGCAGATTGAATTTTAAAGGTTGATATAATAAACTTCAGCAAAAACGAAATGCTACAACTCATCAACATGACAGTCTACTTTATGTTGTATTTTCGACTCTTTGTCATTTCGGTTGCAATCGAGTTTTATTTATTAGCTTTTGTCGATTTGGTTGCATTTTTGCATTGAAATAGAGTTTTGTAGCATAGATAGAACTTGCCTTTTTTCTCAGAAAATTGAAACGCAAACTGGCCACATAAATAAAACATTAATTGCGATTTATTGTCGTTGTTGAGAATGGAAATTAATGACTCTTGTATAATACAATGTTTGCAACTTGTTTGTGCTGAATTCTACGTACAACATAATAAATAAAAAAAAACTAAAAAATTACACACAATTTGAAATTTAAATGTAATTTTTTCAATTACATTTTAAAATATGTGAGTCATACCATGGATATTAATTGTATGCCAAATAAATTAGTTCGACAGGAATTGAGTAATTTTTATTTAAAATTAGTATGAAAAAAAAACAAAGACAGATGACATAGGAGCAGATTGAATGGAACTTGGTTCGGTCGGGCAAAATCCCAATATATGGTTTTAGTTAGGTTAGGTTAAGCATGTATCAGGCTCACTTAGACTATTCAGTCCATTGTGATACCACATTAACTAAAGTACCTATTATATATGGACACTTCTAGTTTTAACCGCTGAACCTTCTTGATTATTTTTCTTTGTTAACCAACCAGATTGTTCCAAAAAACATTAGCAGACTGCTTAAGTTAACGTTTTCCAGATCCACCAGTAATCTGAAGCTATATGCTCCTAAAAGTTCTTGCGCTTTACAACAAAATGTAAGGACACTCACCAAGAGGTGTTTAATTGATTCTTTTTCCTCCGCATCATGACAGCTCATACAATAGTCATTATACTTCGCACCAATAGTTTTTGCAAAATCGCTATCAGGCAGCGACCCATTATAGCGAATATCAGGAGTGATACTGAGTCCCGAGAACATTAGCATATCTAGTGTGCGTTTTAAGTTGAAATGGGCCATATTTGCTTGGTGTCGTTACAACCCTTGCAATTCTCCCATCGAACATTTGCCATCATAACAGCCTTCTCACGCAGCATGAGCTTGCAGGTAGCTAGGGGCATACCAACAAATTCTAGTTCCCCTGGAATATGTAAGGTAGTCCCTAGCCTTGCCAACTCATCCGCTTCGCAGTTCCCCGGTATGTTCCTATGGCCAGGCACCCATATTAGGTGAATATTGTACTGCTCAGCCATCTCATTGAGAGATTTGCGGCAGTCGATGGCCGTTTTCGAGTTGAGGAACACAGAGTCCAAGGATTTTATTGCAGGTTGACTGTCTGAGTATATATTAATGCCCACATTTTTTGGAACATTACTTCTCAGCCAATTCGCCACCTCTCTTATTGCTAATATTTCAGCCTGAAAAACACTACAGTGATTAGGTAATCTTTTCGCTATTCGAAGTTCCAGATCATTAGAATATACTCCGAAACCCACTTGTCCATCCAATTTGGAGCCATCAGTGTAGAAATCTATATATTCTTTATTCCCCGGGGTCTGTGTGCACCACGCCTCACTGTTGGGGATTAGAGTCTCAAACTTTTTGTCGAAAAGTGGACTCGCCAAAGTGTAATCCACTACGTTAGGCACATCTGGCATTATTTTGAGGACAGAACTGTGACCGTAACCTTTTTCCGACCACAGCGATAGTTCGCGCAACCGCACAGCCGTTGTTGCAGCTGACTGTTTGGCCAAAATGTCTAAAGGCAATAGATGCAGCATGACATTAAGGGAATTTGTTCCTGTCTTGCTGAATGCGCCTGAAATACACAAACACGCCATACGCTGAACTTTATCTAAACCAGTCGGTTTCTGAAGTGCCGGCCACCAGACTACAACACCATATAGCATTATAGGTCTAACCACTGCCGTGTATAGCCAATGCACAATTTTTGGTTTTAGTCCCCACTTTTTTCCTATTGCCTTTTTGCACGAGTACAAAGCTACAGTTGCCTTCCTCGCCCTTTCTTCAATATTAAGCTTAAAGTTCAGCTTCCTGTCCAAAATAACGCCAAGGTATTTTGCACAATCACCAAAGGGAATTTCAATACCCCCTAAGGAAATAGGCCTAACCGTGGGAGTTTTGCGATCTTTGCAGTACATGACTAATTCTGTCTTTGCAGGATTTACCCCAAGACCATTGTCTTTCGCCCATTTCTCAGTCATCCGGAGGGCCCTCTGAATAATATCTCTGATTGTGGATGGGAATTTTCCCCTGACTGCCAGAGCTACATCATCTGCGTATGCCACCACTTTTATCCTTTCTTTTTCTAGAGTAACCAGAAGGCTATTTATAGCAACATTCCAAAGAAGAGGTGATAGAACTCCTCCTTGGGGAGTGCCTCTGTTCACATACCTTTGTATGTTTGCTTGTCCTAGTGTGGCTGAAATACGTCTCTTCATTAGCAGTTCGTCTAACAGCCTGAGTATACATGGATCAACATTCAGAGTTGTCAGTCCATTTAATATCGAGCTCGGATGGACATTATTGAACGCCCCTTCGATGTCTAGAAACGCCACGATTGTGTATTCTTTGACAGATAGTGAGCTTTCAATAAAGCTGACTAGTTCATGTAGTGCGGTCTCAGTAGACCTGCCCTTCGAGTATGCATGCTGTCGTTTCGAGAACAAACTTGAATCGATGCTAGTTCTAAGATAAATATCTATCATCCTCTCCAGAGTCTTAAGTAGGAATGAGGATAAGCTGATTGGTCGGAAATCCTTCGCCCTCGAGTGAGAGGCTTTTCCCGCTTTAGGTATGAAAACGACTTTTGTTTAGTTAGGTTAGGTATAGTTACAGTCCGATATTTCAGGCTCGCTTAGACTACTCAGTCTATTGTGGTACCACAGTGATGCACTTCTCTCTTATCACTGAGTGCTGTCCGATACTATGTTTAGATCAATGACAAGGAACCTCCTTTTTATAGCGAAGTCCGAACGGTGTTCTACATTGCGCTAAAACCATTTAGAGAAGCTTTGAAATACTCAGGAATGTTACCAGCATTACTAAGAGGGATAATCCACCGCAAAGAAATTGTTTTGTGTTTGGTCAAACCTGGGATAGAACCCGGTTTATATAGGAGTTCTATATAATTACGGACAATATAATATAATACGGACAAATTTTTGTATGGTTTTTATATGGCATATTCGAACATTACGTACCGAATTTAAACCGGATGGGTTGAGATTTGCTCTTCCAAGAAGCTCCGCATGACAAATCTGAGGGTCGGTTTATATACGGGCTATATCTAAAATTGGTCCGATATGGCCCAGTGCAATACCATCCGATCTACATCAAAAACAACTATATCAAATTGGTAGTAGTATGATTTCCACAGACGGACGGACATAGCCAGTCAAAGTTCCTTAAGGATTTTGAAATTGATTCCGAGCCAAAGATTAAAGACTTTTTTAGAGAGCTATCTTTTTTCTTTTCTTTTTTGAGGAACAAAGTTTTAGACAAGTAAAGTTTTCTTTTGACGCTAATTAAATTTCTTTAATGGAAAATAAAAAGAAGAGAGAGATTTAATATCTTTCTCTATTTTGAGACAACATCAACATCCAAAGTTTTAGTACAATTAAATTGTTTCTTTTGACGCTAACAATTTTTTTTTAAAGACAAATAAAAGAACTACACCCTCAAAAAAAATGCTTCTGTAACATATACCCCAACACATTTTGCTTCAAGCATATATATTTTCAGGATTGGTGCAAACAAATATTGTTTGCATTGTTCAAACATGTTATGTTTCACCTTAGGGCATACACTGGTAGTAAAAAATTTTATTAAAATTTTCTTTGAAGGCGCCAATTGGTTACATCCATTATTTACTTGCAGCATACTCTCTAGGTCTCTCTTTCTAAACACAATTTTTTGTTATTTCCAATTAAATAATGTTTGCATCTCAGCATATTATATTTACAAAACATGTATGTCCCAAACATAATATGTTTAACATATTAACATATATGTCCGAAACATGTTATGCTAGTTTATCAACATTATATTCTTGCACTCAAAAATATTGTGTTAAAAAATTTGAGTTCCAAACATATAATTTTTATACCCAAATATATGAAAAATTTTCTTTTTCGTCCGTGTAGAGACAATCGTTGAATCGCATATCATGAATTTGGGTTTGTTTGGTCTAAAAGGAAAGGGATTTCGTTTGTCTAAAATTTCGTTCCTGATGAAAGTTAACTTTTTCTTTGGGTGTAGATTAAAATTTACGTCCAAATTGATGAACAATAAAAAAAAATTATAACAAAAAAATGCAAAATCTTCATATTAACCCAGCAAAAAAATAGATTGTTCCCAAACATTTCTTTTAAAGCACATCCTGAAATCCCCCATCAATTTTTTGCACTTCCGATGCAGTCCTTTTGGACAAGTCCACAAACATTTGTTTTAAACGCACCCCGGGATCTCCTATCGATTTTTTCACTTCCGATGCAGTCCTTTTGGACCAGCTTAGAAAGTACGGAAATAGATTGTTTAATTAAAAATTTAAGTTTTGGGTAATTAAATTTCGCAAAAGAAATAGAAAATCAATAAAAAAGTAAAAAAATAATAAAACAATTAATCCCCGCTGGGATTTGAACTTG
>PGFW01023728.1:5969-16677 GCA_003123925.1 Haematobia irritans
TCAAGTCCTCTGCTTGAATCACTACACGTAGGAGTTTAAAAGTCGCCATAGCATTCGGCTGTAATACAGCAAGTCCTTGCCTCTGGGCTCTTCTAACAAATAACGTCTGGCAACTGAGAAAGGCCTAGGTTTGAAGTGGTAGCTAAAACAAAATCTCATAACGACAAGAAAATGTCAGAAAAAATCACTCAATCTATTGAGAATAGCGTTGTGGAAAACATGCCGTGGAATATAGGAATAAACTGAACAAATGAAGTTGAAGAGATAATTTTTTTGTTGTTTGCTAACAATGGCTTTTGGCTTACCATCCTACTACAAAGATTTCTTTCTGAGGCAAAAACATCATTAGAAACCATTTTCCTTATACTGTTTTGTCTATGTTTCTGCCCCATTGATTAAGTGGTAGTATGGGGAAGATATATTTCATGGAATTTATTTCCTTGTTTGTATTTTAACCAGAAATTAGTGGTTTCGGGAGGTATTTGCAGAGATAGGCAAATTGAGAAATAAATCAATTGGTGATAGTCATATTAATTCCATAGAACATCTTCAGAATTTAATTTCTAAATTTTTGCAAAATTTTATTTCTATAGCAAATGTTACTAGAAATTTTTATTTCTATAGAAACGATTTTTGCTCAATTATTATTATAGAAATTTTTTTTCAAATTTTATTTATCTATAAATTTTCCTGGCAAAATCTATTTCACCAAAGGTAAAAAGCAAAAAGTAATTCTGATAAAACGATTTCAAAAAATTTAGTTTTTGTAATTTTTCTCAAATGTTCAAAATCTTTAATTAATACTATAGGAAAAATTTCGGTAACTATCTTTTTTTTACTTTATGAAATTATTTCAAAAATCTTTATTTCTAATAGAAAAATTGACTTGTAAACCCATTTTTTTCTAATAGAAAATTTTGTCAAAAGTTTATTTCTTATAGAAAATTTTCCAAAAATTTATTTCTTGTGAAAAATGTTCCCACAATTATTTTTTAATATATGAGATTTACCAATCATGAATATTTCTAATAGGAGAAAAAGAAATATGTCAAATAAAAATTTTCGTCAAATTTCTTTTTATTAGAATATTCCTCTATTTTATTTCTTCTAGAAATTTTTTTCAAAAATTTCTCAAACTTTTATGTCGTTACAAACTTTTAGTTTTTTCTCTACAGTTTGTTTTATAGAAAATTGTTGTATTTCTATAGTAATTTCAATCAGCAAAAATTTATTTGCTAGATAAATTTAAAAAGAAAAAAAATTTTTAAAACTTTTTCGAAATATTTTATTCTATAGAACAAACTTGCAAATGTTTAGTTTTAGATAATTTTATTTTTATACGAAAATTTTATGAATAATTTTATTTTTATTGAAATTTTTTTCAAAATTATTAGTTATAATGTCATCGTTTTTATTTCTGTCAAAAAATTATTGTCACAATTTTCTATAGACTTTTCGTTCGTTAACATAAATTTTGCTAAAAATTTCAGACATTTTTTAAAGAAAATGTTCTCAAAATTTAATACTTCTTTGGACAGAATTCTCATAAATTTATTTTCTAGATAGAAAAGTTGTTGCAAAAATTTTTTCATTTCTATAGTATATCAGCAAAAAGTATTGTAATTTCGCAAAATTGACTTCTATGGAAAAACTTGGCAAGATTTTATTTAGTAGCATTTTATTTTTATAGAAAAATTTTATGATAATTTTATTTTTTATTGAATGTTTCTCAAAATTTATTTATGTGGAAATTTTTATTTCTTCAAAAAAATTTTGTACGATTTCTCTTTTAGTTCGTTGCAAATTTTTCCTCTCGCAAAATTTCAGTTTATTAAAGAAATTTCTCAAATTTTACTTCTTGTCGAAAAATTCTCAAAAATTTTATTTCTAGTATGAATAATTGTTGCAAAATTTTATTTCTATAGTATATTTCAGCAAAATTTATTGCCTAGAAAAATTTAAAGAAATTTCGCAAATTAATTCTATAGAAAAACTTCAAATTTTTTTTTTTAGATAAAATTTTTTATTTGTTATAGAAAGATTTTGTGATCGAATGTTGATTTTTTTATGAAATTGTTCTCGAAATTTTTATTTATGTAGAAAATTTTCATTCACAATTTTTATTATTTCTTTAAGATTTTTGAAACTTTTATTTTTGTTAGAAAGTTTTTCTCAAATTTTAGCTCATTCTCAATTTTCAATTAATTTGACTTCTTTCGACGAAAATTTTTAAAATTTGTGTTCTAGAAAAAAAAATAAAAAAGAAAAAATATCTGTTAAAAAATGTTTCGCAACAGTCTTATTTCTAATAGAAAAATATTGGCATTATTTTATTTAGATAAAATTTTGCTTTTATAGAAAGTTTTCCTGAAAAATTTTATTTGTTATCAGAAAATTATTTCTGAAAATTTTATTTTTGTAGAAAATTCATTCATGAAATTTTAGTTTTTAATAGAAAACTTTCTGAAAAATTTTTTATAATAGAAAAATTTTCTGAATTTTTATAGCTTTCTATAGACAAGATTTTTGCCAAAATTTTTACGTTTTGTGGACAAATTTTTAGCAAATTTTATTTCTATATAAAGATTTTTGAAAATTATATTATTGTTTATGAAATTTTTTACAAAATTCTTTCTGAGAAAGTTAATTTATGTAGAGAATTTTTATTTGCTTTAAAATATTATCTAGCATTCTTTACCAAACTCTTTGCAGTCGCTACGACAATTTTCGTCCAAAATTTTATGCTTTTAAAGGAAGTTTAAAATTTAAACTTCTTTCGAAAATTGCTTGAAAATTTTTTATTTCTATTAGAAAATTGTTTGCAAAAGTTTTTTCTATAGTAATTTCAGTTCTAGGCAAAATGATATTGTATATTTTTTTCGCAAAGATTTTTATTTCTATAGAAAACTTGCAAGATGTTTATATAGGTATAAATTTTATTTTTATAGAAAATTGTTTGTGGAAAATTTGATTTTTTATTGAAATTTTCTCAAAATTTTTATTTATGTAGAATTGTTTTTATTTCTCTTTAAAAAATTTTGTCCAATTTTCCAAACTTTTAGTTCGTTAAATTTTTTCTCAATTTTAAGTGTTGTTTAGACAATTATTCTCACGTACAAGATTTAACTTCTTTCGATCAAATTTTCTCAAATTTTATTTCTATAGGAAATTGTGTTGCAAATTTTATAGTTATATAGTAACATTTAGCAAAAATTTAATTGGCTAGAAAAATTAAAATAAAAAAAAGTGCAAATATTGTTTGCGGCAAAATTTTTATTTCTATAGAAAAAACTTCGCAAAATTTTATTTGCATAATAATTTATTGTTTTATAGAAAGTTTTGTTTATAATTTGATTTTTTTATAAAAGTATTCTCAAAACTTTTATTTATGTAGCAATATTTCTCAATTTTTTTATTTCTCACTAAAGCAATGTTTTTCGAAACCTTTTATTTCGTTAGAAAACTTTTCTCCAAAATTTTAGCTCATTTCTCAATTTTCTCAAAATTGTTGACTTGCTTTCGAAATTTGCTTAAAATTTTGCTCTAGAAAACAATTAAAAGAAAAATACTCTTTAAAAATGTTTCGCCGGCAAAGTCTATTTTCTAAAGAAAAATATTGCAATTATTTTATTTAGATAAAATTTTTTTGAATAGAAAATGTTGCTGAAATTTTTGTTTTTTTATAGAAAATTTTTTCTGGAAAATTTTACTTTTATCGAGAAAATTTTTGAAAATTTATTTTTACATAAATTTTCTGAAAATTTTGTTAAATGGAAAATTTTCTGAAAATTTTTATAGGAAAAAATTTTCTGAAAACATTTTTTTATGGAAAGTGTTCTAAAAATTTTGTTATATATAAAAGTGTTTCTGATAATTTTACTTTTATCGAAAGACTTTTGGAAAATTTTTTGGCAAATTTTAATTCATATAGAAATTTTTGTAAAATTTTAATTTCAATAGAACATTTTTTAAAAATAATTATTTTTATGTGAAGCATTTTTTACAAATTTTCTAAACAATTTTATTTTTTAATAGAAAATTTAACTGAAAATTTTTATTTATTATAGAAAATTTCGTGAATAATTTGTTTATAATAAAATTTTCTGAAATTTTATTTTATAGAAAATTTTTCTGAATTTGTTATAAATAGAAAATTTTTTGAAAACTCTTTACTTTTAAGTAGATAAGGATTCTGCAAAATTTTAGTTTTTATTATGGAAAATTTTTGCAAGATTTCTTTGACAATTTTATTTTGTATGGAATTTTATTTGCAAATTTGCTATTTCTTAGAAAAGTTTTTTAGATTTTACACACGAATTTTCTGAAAAAATTTATTTTTATGGAAAATTTTTGGCAAGAATTGTGTAAAAATTTTATTTTTAGTAGAAAATTTGTCTGAAATTTTATTTTTTATTGAAATTTTATTTCTACAGAAAATTTTGGGCAGAATTTTATTCTATACAAAAGTTTGTTGGTACAGAATTTTATTCCTATTCGATTTCTTTGAATAAATTTTATATTTTTATAGAGGCAATTTCTCAAAAGAAGTCTGTATTTCTATAAAAATGTTATGTAAAAAACAATTTATTTCTTTTAGATTTTCTTTTTAAATTTTCTTTCTTTAAGAAAAAATTTTTCAAAAATTTTATTTTCATAATAGAACATTTCAACAAAAATGCTATTGCTTAAAAGTGCATAGTACAATTATAAAAAAAATATCTTGAAAAAACATTGTCAACATTTTATTTCTGGTAGAACAGTCTTTTGTGCCATAAATTCTAATTTTTTATAATAGCACAAATTTTTCTGACATCACAATTTTTATTTCTGTAGCAAAATTTTCTGAAAATTTATTTCTAAAAAGAAACAAAAATTTTCCGGAAATCTTTTTTTATTTCAAAGCGAAGAAAATTTTATTTGTTTCTAAGAAAATATGTCAAAATTATAATTTCTGTAAAATGCTTTACAAAAATTTTATTTCTATAGAAAGTTGTGGCAAAATTTATAAATATTGGTCGAAGTTTAAGAATCCAAAGAAAATTTAGCTCACAAATTTCGTTTTGACCTTAAAAATTAATAAAAAAAACCACGCTGCTAAATCGATGACAAAGCTGTCCTACTTCGCAATTTTCTGTCACGCTTTCGTCAGAGACTCGACTTTTTTTCGGCAACCAAACGCCTAATTAATGTAAATTAAGGCATTTCAAAGTCACATAATTTTTCATCGAAAACAAATGAATAAAAAACACGATCATTTTTGTTTCTCTGAGAACAAGCATAAATCCATCATACAGAAACAGAGGAAACCAAATATTCATTCGAAAGACGAAAGGAAAGAATTTCTAAACACTCTTGTTTTATATTCGTTATGAGTGAATTAAATTTTCATTATCCTTTCTCAGGCGATTATTTGGCGTGTCGTTGATTTGTAACTGACAATACAATTAATGTAATAGACCACAAGACCATCAGTATAATAGCCATATCCATTGCCTTTAGAAATGTGTAAGCTAATAAATTTTCTTATTTATCTCATACACGGTGGGCTTAGGATGGTGTGTTCCCAATTTTACTTCCTTCCTGCAACATGCCGTGGTTTCCTTTTAGTGTGCTTATCCATGAAACATAGTCCTAACCAATATTCATTTAAAATTAATTTCCGTGTAATATCCTTCCTTTCCAACGCGTTTTTTTTTTTTATCGTGCATGACACTTCCAATGGCAAGTCTAGATTCTAGTTCGCCTCGCAGCTGGTACTATTAAATTTTTGTAAAATATTCACATCCGTTTTCACCATCTATGATTTGTAGTTGTATGTCCACAAATATTTTTTCGGTATTTTCTCCTGCGGCTGTCATAGTCCTTGATATTTTGCGAATATGTTACTAGCAACTAAGCTAGTTAAGCATTTTTGTATGTTAGGGTCGGCATTTTGTGTCCAGTTATTGATTGTAGGCACATTTATCACACAAGGGTTGAAACAGGCACAAAACAAGTTTTATTATACTTCGTCGTTTTTATATGGTTTACGTGAGTTGACTAAACAAATATTTCCTTCTTTATTAAATCTAATGTTTAACTAAATAGCAATATTTTCTATTTCTTATTTTTTACAGAATATTAACTCAAATTTTTAATTTCTAATTGAAACATTCTTGTAACAAAATATTAATATTTGGAATCGAAAATTATTTTAATTTTCGAATTTCAATGTTAAAATTTTTGAATAATTTTATTTCTATACAAAATTTTCTTAAAATTTTTATTTCCAGTAAGAAGATTTTGATTCAAAATTTTTTTATCTATAGAAAATTTCTGTCAAAAACATTTTATTTCTATAGGAAATTGTTTGTCAATATTTTATTTCCCCCCCTATAGAAAATTTTGTCAAAAATTTTATTTCTAATAGAGAAATATCTTGTCAAACTTTTATTACTGATAACAAATTTTGTGTATTTTAATTTCTATAGAAAGATTTTGTCATAGTTTTAATTTCTATAAAAAATTTTGTCAAAATTTTCTTTCTATAGGGAAAAAATTTTGTCAACTATTTTTATTTCTTATGGAAAATTTTATCAAATTTTATTTTGTAAAAAAATTTGTCAAAATTTTATTTTCTATTAGAAAATTTTCTTAAAATTTAATTTCTATAGAAAATTCTTGCAAAAATTTTATTTCTAATACGAAAATTTTTGCATAAATTTTATTTCTATTAGAAAATTTTGTCAAATTTTATTTCTATAGAAAGAGATTTCTGTCAAATTTTATTTTCTAGTGCAAAATTTTGCTCATAGTTCTTTATTTCTATACGAGAAGATTTTGTCAAAGATTTTTGTTTGCTAGCAAGAAAATTGTGATCAATAATTTATTATTTCTATTAGGAAATATCTTTGTCAAAAGTGTTTATTTCTAATAGGAAAAGTTTTTTGGTCAAAATTCTTATTTCTATCAGAAGATATTTGTCAAAAAATTTTATTTCTATAGAAAATTTGCAAAGATTTTATTTATATAGGAAAATTTTTTTTGTCAAATTTTATTTCCTATAGAAAATTTTGTCAAAGATGTTTATTGTCTATAGAAATTGTCAGAAATTTTATTTTCCTATAGAAAAGTTTGGCAAAATTTTATTTCTATAGAAAATTTTTAGCAAGATTTTTATTTCTACGTAGACCGATAGCAAGAAATCTTCTATTTAGAAATTAAAATTTGCAAAATTTTTTATTTCTTCAAGGAAATTTTATTTCTTCAGGAAATTTTATTCTCTTTGTCATGGCTGGAAATTTGTGCAGACGATTTTATTTCTATAGAAAATTTTGGTCAATAATTTTATTTGCGTATCGAATGTTTATGTCATAAAATGTTTATTCTATAGGGAAAATATTTGTCAAAATTTTATTTCTAATAGAAAAGTTTTGGCAAGAATTTTATTTCTATGCAAGAGCAGAGGAATTTTTGGCAATTATTTTTATTTCTATAGAATTTTGTCAAAATTTTATTATCTATAGAAAATTTTTTGTCAAATTTATTTCTATAGATGGGTCCGAAGTACAAATTTTGTCAATAGTTTTATTTCTAAAGAAAGTTTGTGTCAAAATTCTTTTTTCTACAGGAAATTTTGTCAATATTTTATTTCTATAGGAAAGTTTGTTACCAAATTTTATTTGCTAATGAGACAATTTTGGCAAAATATTATTTTCTATAGAAGATTTTTTGGTCAAAATTTATTTTCATATACCGGAAAAACTTTTGGCAAAATTTTGATTTCTATAGAAGATTTTTTGTAAAAATTTTATTTCTATAGAAAATTTTCTTAAAATTTAAATTTCTATAGCAATTGTTGCAGAAATTTTATTTCTTTATAGAAGATTTTGTGGAAAGAAAATCAAATTTTATTTCTATAGAAAATGTTTGCAAAAATTTTATTTCCTATAGAAATTCTTGTCAAAAATTTTATTGGCAATAGAAGATTTTGTGCAAAATCTTCATTTCTAGTAAGAAAATTTTTGTCAAAATTTTTTATTTTTAATAAGGAAAATTTTCAAAATTTTTATGTTAATAGAGATTTGTGTCCAATTTTATTCTATAGAAGATTTTCTTAAAATTTAATTTCTATAGTAAAAAGTTAGTTTGCAAGAAATTTATAGTTTCTATACGAACGGATTGTGTCCAAATTGTATTTCTATAGAAAATTTTGTCAAAATTGTTATTTCTATAGAAAGTTTTTGCAAAATTTTATTATCTAGTAAGAAGAATTTTGTAAACTTATTTCTATAGAAAATTTTCTTACAATTTAATTTCTATAGAAAATTTTTGGCAACCAATTTTATTTCTTCAGAAAGATTTTGTCGAAAATTTTATTTCTGATATGGAACATTGTTTTGCATATTTTATGTTCTATAGAAATTTGTCAAAAATTTTATTGTCTATGAACAAGTTTTTGGGAAATTTGTATTTCTATAGGAAATATTTAGGCAAAAATTTTTATTTGTATAAAGAAACCTTTTTGCACAAAGTTTATTTTTTCTATACGAAGATTTTTGTCAAAATTTTTTATTTTTTTATTTCTACTAGAAAATTTTCTTAAAAATTTATTTCTAGTCGAAATTTTCTTAAAAATATTTTATTTCTAATAAGAAAATTTTTTGCAAGATTTTATTTCTATAGAAGGATGTTTGCTCAAAATTTTATTTCTACAGGAAAATTTTTTAAGAAAATTTATTTTCTATTGAAAATTTTGTCAACATTTTATTTCTATGGACAATTTTGTTAAAAATTTTTATTTCTATAGGAAAATTTAATCAAATTTCTATTATTACAGGAATTTTGTCAAAATTTTATTTCGATAGAAAATTTTGTCAAAAAGTTTTATTTTGTGAAATGAGAAATGTGTTGTCAAAATTATTTTTCTATAGAAAATTTTTGGCAAAATTTTCTTTCTATGAAAGAAGTTTTTGAAAAAATTCTTTCTATAGAAAAATTTTGTCAAATTTTATTTCTATAGACGATTTTGTCAAAATTTTTTTCTATAAAGAATTTTGTCAACATTTTATTTCTATAGAAAATTGTGCGTCAAAAATTTTATTCTTACGAAAATTTTCGTTCAGAAATTTTATTTCTTCAGGAAATTTTTTTAAAATTTTATTTTTTCTAGTTGAAAAGTTTATTTGTCAAGAAAATTGTTATTTCTACGGAAATTTTGTTAACAATTTTATTTCTATAGAAAATTTATCAAAATTTTATTCTCCAGGAAAATGTTTGTCAAAATTTTGTTTTCGCATAAGAGAATTTTGTCAAAATTTGTATTTTGATACGAATGTTTGTCAAAATTATTTTTCTATAGGAAAAATTTTTGGAAAATTTCTGTTCTATACAAAATTTTTGCAAAATTTTCTTTCTATAGAAAATTTGTGTCAAAATTTCTTATGTTTTATAGACGATTTTGTCAAAATTTATATTTCTGAATGGGAAAAATTTTGTCAACATTTTATTTCTAATAGAAAATTTGTGGCCAAAATATGTTATTTCTATATGATAATGTTTGTCAAAATTTATTTTCTATAGAAAAAATCTTTGCAAAAACTTTTATCTTTATAAAACATTTTTCAATGCATTTTATTTCATATGAGAATTTTTGCAAATTTTAATTCTATAGAAAATTTTGGCGGAGCGATTTTGTTTCTATATGAAAATTTTGTCCAATTTTATTTTAGTAGAAAAAATTTTTTGCAATTTTATTTCTAATAATAAATTGTTTTGTTAAAATTTTTATTTCTATAACGACAAGTTTGTCAAAAATTTTATTTCTATAGAAAATATTTTGCAAAAATTTTTTTTCTATCAAAAGATTTTGTCAGAGATTTTACTTCTATTGAAGAATTTAATTGCTATAGAAAATTGTTGTCACAATTTCAGTTCTATAGAAAATTTTGTCAAAATTTTAATTTCTAGAGAAAATTTTGTCAAGAAATTTTATTTCTATACGAAAATTTTGTTGGCAAAATTATTTACCTATAGAAAATTGGGTTAGCATGGTTATTTCTATAAACTTTACGGCCTGCAAACTTTTCAACAGTAGTTAATATTATTTTTTATTATTAGTGCGTAAAGAAAATCTTTAAACTGAAGAGTCCATTATCCAACTCGTCATTGATCGCCAATCGATGAATTTCAATAAATCAATTTTTATTGGGTTTATGCCATAAAAAACCAATTCGAAAAACTAGGATCACAAATAGTTCCCCCAAAATCAAATGTGCAAAAAATAGAAAACGTTTGGTTGCCTTTGTAGGTTCTTGCTCATTCCTGGTAAGCTTGTAATATAAAGTATTTCACACTAAATCACATATTGACTCGTAGATCTAAATATAACGATTTCATTTTACGACGAAAACACTTCTTCCCTTTTGCTCCCATCTACATAACAAAAGAAATGGCAACGCAACGCAAGAAATGTCACAATTACTTCTTTCCTTGGGCTTATGCATCCTTTGCATGTCTTATTTCCGTTGTTGTAGTTACATTCACTTTTCTCGGTATTTGCCATATGAGTTAAGATTTGTGAAGGAATCACATTATTAGTGGACACATTTTCACACTTGCATGCAGTCTCTTATTTTGTAAAAACGTTTGAAATTTTCGCTTTTTCCAGCAGGGGTTCGGAAAGAATGAGCGAGCATACCTTGAAAGTTTGTAATGCAAGGATGGCATG
>PGFW01023735.1:18128-35047 GCA_003123925.1 Haematobia irritans
TATTATTGGCCGGATAATTGAACTGAGTACAATATTTATTAAATTTTGTAGGCGGGACAATTTATTACGATGGTCATCAATATATTTCAGTAAATCAATTACTATAATAATTGAGTTAAGAGCATAGAATATTGATTTTTAGATGAATAAAAACACATATGCTACTTATTAGAAATTATGTCTGTATAAAGAATCTTATACGAGCATAATTCGAGTAAAGTCGAAAAGAGAATTTTACAGAAAAAAGTGCCTTCGAAACTAAAGGAAAAAATGTTTATCAATTTAGTTTAGCCATTTTATTTCCATTAAGTTAAATTTTTGTTTGAAATAATACAATTTACTAGATTCGGTAAAAAAATCCTAAACTGAAAGCAGTTAGGAATAGTTCATTAACTAGAATAACTAATAATGTTTTCTTCTACTAATACTGTTTTCTTCGCTTGGTATAAGAATTTACTACTGAACACGAAAATTTTATTCAATGATAACAAAACAAAATAAACAAAAACCGAACTACAATCAAGTTTCCTCAAATTTAGTAAAATTTCTTATAAAATGACAATTCTGACTTCCTTTATTATTATAGAAAGCTCATCATACATACGAATAACACTTAGCATACAAAACTATTTTAGTTCATTCGAACTAAGAAGTATTCAATCCGTTCATAACTTCAGGAAACACACTTGTTAGAGTATAGGAAATTATCCTATATTTCTTTTATCTACACCGAAAAAAAAGTTTACTATTTTTTATGAAAAATGAACTAACCCATAGTAAGAATGACCATGATTTGGCGCCAAAGATTTTTTCATCTAGATAAGTTCATTATTTTTCTTATAAATTAGTTCATGTATTGCATCATATTTTAGTTCATTATTACTATGCTGTGGGAAGAATATACTTAAACTCATTCAAAATATTCCTGCTATCCGGAAAAATGAACAATTTGTTGGGAAACCTGCATTAAGAAATTGGTTGGAAATAAACTGTTTGTCAGTATAATTTTCAAAAAGTAGAGAAATTAAGGAATCAAAGGTACAACAAGCCTTTATAAAGCGTGATTCTTTTGAGGTTAGCATTTTCATGCATTAGTATTTGACAGATCACGTGGGATTTCAGACATGGTGTCAAAGAGAAAGATGCTCAGTATGCTTTGACATTTCATCATGAATAGACTTACGATCTGCCACAACGTCGAATTTTCAGTGAATGGGCCCTAGAAAAGTTGGCAGAAAATCCGCTTTTTATCGACAAATTTTGTTCAGCGATGAGGCTCATTTCTGGTTGAATGGCTACGTAAATAAGCAAAAAATTGCCGCATTTGGAGTGAAGAGCAACCAGAAGCCGTTCAAGAACTGCCCATGCATCCCGAAAAATGGCACCTGTTTGGTGTGTTTGTACGCTGGTGGAATCATTGGACCGTTATTTTTTCAAAGATGCTGTTGGACGCAACGTTTACGGTGAATAGGCGATCGCTATCGCTTCGATGCTAACAAACTTTTGGTTGCCAAAATGGAAGAACTGAACTTGGTTGAACATGTGGTTTCAACAAGGATGGCGGCTACAATGCCACACAGCTCGCGATTTCTATGGCCATTTTTTGAGGCGAAATAACTTTCGGGAGAACAATTTCATCTCTAAGGAAATGGACCGGGTTAACGTTGGGCCACCAAAGATCATGCGATTTTGACGCCTTTAGACTATTTTTTTGTTGGGCGCCTACTTCAAGTCTAAGTCTACAAAAATAAGCCAGCCAAAACTTTCCAGCTTTGGAAGGACAACAGACAAAATTTTTTTTTCCGGGAAAAAGGGAAATTTTTCGGGGCTTTATCCGGGCCGAAATTCTTTCTCTCTTTTAATAAAAAAACATCATATATTTTAAAAACTAATGTATTTCGATTTATTACAGTATCATTAAAAAGTATTACAGTATCATTACAGTATCATTAAAAAAAGGCATTATAGTTTTTCTGATTTTAACAACGCTTTATGGAAATCTCGGACAATTTACAATTTAGTTCAATTTTTGCACGGGTTAGTTTATTCTTCCAATAACACAGTTTACTTTTTATACCCTGCTCCACACTGTGGAACAAACAGGTATTAAAAGTTAGTGCAACTATGTTTGCAAACACACCAGAAGGAACCGAGATAGAACACATGGATGTCTTTGGCCGAAAATGGCTCAGGGTGGGCTCCTTGAGTCGATATAGCCATGTCCGTCTGTCCGTGAACAACATTTTTGTAATCAAAGCTCTCAGTCGCAGTTTTAGTCCAATTTCGACATTCTAAATTTGGCAGCAAGTATGTGTTTTCGGCTCAGATAGATCCCTATTGATTTTGGAAGCAAATCGGTTCAGATTTAGATTATAGCTACCTATCATGATATAACTTTCCGATATGGACTTATATGGCCCCAGAAGCCAGAGCTTTCTACCCTAATTTGCTTAAAATTTGCCAGCAAGAAGAAAAAATACGTACTGTAGTCAAGTCGTGCCAAATTTTATTGAAATTCAGGTTCAGATTTAGATATAGCTCCCAATATATATCTTTCGCCCGGATATTGAACTAATACGGTCCCAGAAGACGCAGAGTGTTAGCCCATATTTGTTGAAATTTTGGCAGCAGGGAGTAGAATTAGCATTGTAGGCTATGGCGTGCGCAAATTTGGTTTAAAATCGGTTCAGATTTAGTGATTATAAGCTCCCATATATAGCTTTCGCCCGCATTTACAGTCACTCAATATGAGCCACAGAGGCCATTTTTTTGGCTCCGATTTAGTTTGAAATTTGGCACAGGGAGTAGAAATTAGCATTGTAAGCTATGTGTGCAAAATTTGTTGAAATCGGTTCAGATTTAGATATAGCTCCACATATATAGGGCTTTCGGCGCCGAGTTTACATCTCATATGACGGCACAGAGGCCTGGGATAGCTTGGTTAATGCGCGAAACTATAGACAGCGCGCTAGTGGCCAATAACCGATTAGTTGTAAATTTTGCAACAGGAATTAGAAAGTAGCATTGTTTCCCATGCGTGCCAAATTTGGTTTGAAATCGGTTCAGATTTAGATATAGCTTCCGCATATATTATGTTTTTTCTGATTTCGACCAAAAATTGGTCAAAATACGCAACATTTCCTTGTAAAATCGCCACTGCTTAGTCGAAAAGTTGTAAAAAGATGACTCTAAGTTTTCCTAAACTTCTAATACATATATATCGAGCGATAAAAATCATAAATAAAATTTTTTGAAGTTTGCCTTTAAATTGCTTCAGATTTTAAATGTTTCCCTTATATTTTTTTATCTAATGCTCATAAATGTTCGCACCCTAGTGCTTATGCCGTTACTTAAATTTTGAAAGTCTATAGATTTTTGTAGATCCTATCACAATTCCGTTCCAAGAATCGAGAGTGATAATTTAAATGTAATGTATTTGGGACAAAACCTTTTATTAATTACCCCCACACATTTGAACGGATGTGATATGGTAATCGGAAAATTTAGATTTTAACAAAGTGGTGGCAGGGTATAATATAGTCGCCCCGCCGCGACTTTAGACTTTGCTTACTTGTTTTGGTTTTTGGCAATATAACTATAGCTTGTCACATAACTAACCTAATTTTTTAAACGTTCAAGAATTTTAAGCAAGTTTGCATCACTGGCAATTTAAGCGCATTCCTGAAAGGGGGTAATGAGTATTCATCCATCGGTGTAAAATTGAGTAAAGTCTTTATTTAAAATTGATTCACAAGGAAGTCGTAACCTAAATAATTCTGTGGTGGGGTGCATTTAAGTAAGAAAAACTGTCAACCAACAATTGGTTGAATTATCTTAAAGACTTACATGGTACACACCAGCACACATAGCGAACATCGTTTAAACAACGATACTGCTTATGGCAGACATCCTTATTTATTATATTGCTATCATTCGGTCTATACTCTCGATGTCCTGCAGAAACTTAAAATGTTCGTCTCGTTATGGCCGTCTTACTTGTTGTGCTATGCACTTAAATCTTAACCTAACACATAAAATAATATATATGGCCGTTTAACAGATCACAACTGATACATACGAGTCGGAAATGTGAATGATCCTCTTGTAACCCAGAAAATCGAAGGGTTATGGTAGAACTCACCTGTAAAACATTTTTGCAAATTGTTTCGTGTTTGTAGTTGATTCTCATTCACAATTGGTTTATTTGCTCCCAACGGCACCTAACAAACGTAACCCGACCAATTGTCAACAGAAGCGATTAGTGCGACGTACATCCAGCAAAGAGGGTCCTATTCGACCGAAATTGATGTCTGGATTACATTGTGCAAATTTATTATAGAGCATTTACTTTTCCAACATCAAACTTCAGAAGGAATTTCTGTGTCCGTTTCAAATCGGCAAAATAAACATTTATTCCAAATGTACAACCATAAAAGCAAATTCCAAAAATATCCTCACCAAAGATGTTCTTATATTTTTATTAACAGCAGTAAGTTCTTTAAATTTTTTTGTAATTTATTATTCCAATATTATTAAAGGGTAAATTTTAAACTTTTTTGTTAAATGAAAATTAAATAAAAGTAGTACAAAATTATAAAATTTCGTTACCATATCATTCTAAAAAAATTGGGAATTTTTGAAAGCAATGAGAAGGTCAAGCGTTGCAGAAACAAACGAAAGACAAACAAAAGGAAAATGATGGAGATCCGAAATGTTCTTAAAAAAGAAATGATTGCGCGTGAACAACAACATACAATTTTATTTTACTGGGAAAGTTCGTCAAGACCAAATCGTACGTACCATCCACGCGTGTACCTACATAAGACTCTTTCGCACTTGATCGGTTTATGTAGAAGAGTCTACATATACCTATGAACCGATATCGACCAATTCTCGCATGGTTATTAATGGGCGCATGCCTCCATAGGGGCTTCAGAAGTCGAATCTTGAGAAAGTCGTATTGGGTTATATAATGTAATAGATTAGGAACCGATAATGGATACTTTTTTGCAACGGTTATTAGAGGGCATATTCTCACATCACTTAACCAAAATTCCAACCGGATCGTAGGATCCATTTAAGAGTCTTCGGAAAGTCAAATCTGGGCTACATATAATTTATGAATCTCGATATAAGACCATAGTTTTGGACGGTTGTGGAAGAGGGCTTATATTAACGTCTCATTCCATAATCCAACCGGATTCCATGAAATTTACTCCTCCAAGAGACTTCGAAGTATAATTATGGACCAATTTTCGCGGTTATTTAGGGGACATATACTAACGCACGTATAAATGTCTGGGTGTCTTATGCTAAACACTTCAAGTGTTACATCAACCAAATATCTAATACAATGAATTATTTTATTTGCTTCGCAAAATGGTAGTATGTAGTGGTGATGAGCAGATTTTAGTGAGTGCATAAAATGCTGCGTAAATGCAAGTGCACCCCCAAGAATTCAACAAACAAATAAACAAAAGCAAAACCATGGTCGTGAATTATATGCAGGAAAATGACATTCAAGGATATTCTACATAAAGCGCAAATGATATCATTTGTTGTAATCATAGATAATGTCCCTTGGCATTTGTGCTGTCATGGACATCGCAGAAGATATCAGTCCTGTTTGTGGTTGAGTTTCGAAGTTGAGTTAAATTTTTGGGTAGACATAAGAATGGTCCTAAGGCGGTAAATGGCATGGTATGGTGCATTTTAAATTCTTGCCAACAGTTTAAGAAGCTTGTATATGTTAGTCAAAGTTTATTTAAGGAATTTACACCCTATCTTTTGATGCTACAAGGAAGTAGATTTGCATGTTGTAGTGAAATTTAGAAAAAAGAATGTTCACGGGTTTAGTTTAAAATATTTAAACATGGAGAAACATGGTATTAGAACATTTTCAGTAACAACTAATGGATTATGAATGAAATTCTTAAAGCTTTTCGGGGTCCCAACGTGGATCTTCTGGCCGCTAACTACATTGAGAAACAAAATCGTTTAGACAATGATCTTAGATTTTTTGACGGTAGACATTTTCTTTAAGAACAAATAAACAATTTTAGAGTACAATCGTTTTATCGCCTTGCATAAATTCGATTATTATTATTATAATTATTTATTATAAATAAAGAGGTGGCACAAATATGAACAAAAAGGTGGCCTAAAAATGTAAAAAGTTGGGCAAGTTTGATACAAGTTCGACGCTTGAAAAAATTTGCAAAATTGCGCACTTATCCTTTATCTTTTAATTCCAAGATTTGACAACATTAGATAAAGGTTAAGAAATTTTTTAAAACAAAACTTTTTTTTTATTATTGGTGTTTGTTTTTTTCTTAAATATGAAATTAAGTTTCATTAAAAAAAGCGGCAATATAAAAACCATTTAAACTAGATTTTTTTATGCGCTTTTTTGTTATATATAAAATGTGCTTATATCCGTTACTGTAAACTGAAAAAAATGTCGTGACGGTCAAAAGAT
Source organism: Haematobia irritans (assembly GCA_003123925.1). Taxonomy (NCBI): domain Eukaryota; kingdom Metazoa; phylum Arthropoda; class Insecta; order Diptera; family Muscidae; genus Haematobia; species Haematobia irritans. The sequence continues at coordinate 24,607 of PGFW01023735.1, forward strand.
TTTCAATATCCCTTAAAACACATATGCGGTTTTTTTGTGCTAGTATAGAAGACGCATTTCCTCTGATATAAAGTTTTTTCTATGTCAAAAAGTGAGCAAATCTTTCCAACGAAGTCATTTTGTCTTATATTAAGTTCGATTCGAATTTAAAAATGGGTATTTTTACATGAAAGAAAATTTTTGCTTCGACTAAGGTCAACTTGGCTTTTAATAATCCTCGAATATTTTTGTTTCAAAAATAATGAAATTGTCTTTAAATTTATTGTCTTTTTACATCCTGATAACAAACAAAATAAAGCGTTCAAAAAATTGGAGATGTCTTTTCCACTTTATTTTAAGACAATTTTTTTGAATCACCACATTTCTAAAGGACCCTGGACAGCAACATTAAGAAAATAGCAGAAGAACATCTGAATGAATTCAAAAGATGTTTTCCTTAATATCATGTAGCGAAACTTAAAAAGAGAATTATGTCTAATTTTTAATTTCCTCATACTTCTTTGGCTCAAGATGATCATACCAAAATTAATTAGTGTAAATAGACCAAAATCTTTTGGAACCGGATATGGCTTTTTTTTTAAAAGTAATGTATGAGGTAGACAATTAGGTCAAAAAATTTAAAAACAAAGGAAAATTATGTATATACATCCTCTAAACTCGGCTGAATATTTCCTTCCTTAAGATATTTTTTAAATGACAAGGTTCCCAAATGTTAAGTCTGAAATTTGTAAATTTTTGAAAACCAAAGTTTATGAACCAATAGTTGCAACGATTATTTATTTTTTTATTTTAGAGGTAAATGCTTAAACATTGCATCTAAGGGTGCAAAGAAAATCCGATGAAATAAGCTCGTTTCATATGATACACACAGAGAAGAGATTGGTTGGAAATCGTTGGAAAAGTAAAGAAAAATTCTACAATTTATACATTAAGATATCAGTTGGCCCACATCTAATGTTCTATATTTTGCCAATCAATAACGTGGGTCTCTACTACAATGTTCGATTATTTCCATGGATTTACGTTTTGTGATATGAAACAGACAAGTTGTAGGAGCTAAAATTGTAGGAGTAAAATTTTTTGAAAGTAGGGTACTTTAAAAAATTTTGCCGCGAATTAGATGACACAACCCTGCCGTAATTAATTGTCGTAACTGTGCACTTTGTTTATCACAAACTTACGATGGCTTTCAGCAACGGCGAATGTCCAATTTGAATTAATTTTACAAATGTAATTTCTTAATTAAAATATTTAATTTCATGGTCTAAAAGAAGACGTATTTTTATTGAATTAATTTTTTAAATTCTTCTGAGCATAAATTTTTACCTGGTAGAACTCGAATGTAAAATAGATCGAATGAACAAATGCCACTTCTCAATTGGTCAAGAGGTCAAAAGGTTGGACACATTTTTAAATGCTTTGCATGGGAATTGTCCTGCGTTGAATCCATTTTATAGCACATAACACCTTTGTGCTCCGAGACATCCAACTGCTGCGCCATTTTAATGTACCAATCTTTACGACTTCAACAGGTTTTTAATCCCTAACCCATCCAAGTCTGTGATTTTGATCAAATTAATCAAAACTTGTGTTCTTTTAAGTTTAGCTAAAATACTGCCTTGGTCAGAGGAGGTTTGAAACAACTCAATTCCAAAAAGTAAATTTTCTCGATAAAGCTGGGAAGCGGCAAAAAGTAAATATTTGTAATCTGCTATAATCCAGATAGTAACGATTTTTCACCATTTTACGATGTTATATAGTATATATAAATTTCTTATGTGTCCTCCAATTGTGTTGGGTACTACTAATATAATAACTTTGTCATTCTTTATGTAAACTGCGAAATATTGGGCTCTGAGACGCCCAATAAAGTATATATATATTCTCGGGTCGTGGTGAAATTTCTGAGTCGATCTAACCATATCCGCCGTCAAACTTGCACAAGTGGTTGTTATTGATGTAGGTCGGATGGAATTGCAAATGCGTATTCCCCCCATATAACCGACACCCCAAGAATTTGGGCTTGCCGGATCCTCTTTAGAGAAGCCAAATTACATCCGAATCCGGTTGAATTTTGGTATGTGGTGAATATATACGGTCTTCTCATAACCATGCACAAACAATTTGGTTTATATGGTGGCTATATTTAGCCACCATAAAATACCATATTTAAGCCATCCATATAATACCAATATAACAACCGATCCCGAATTCGTTTTAAAATTTGGGCATGAGTATTATTAAGGAATGCGGCAACTACATCCGAAGGATGAAGGTAGTTACACACGATGTCGTCGGCAGACCCACCAATACCACATTAGTCATTAGTGTGGTCGACCGAATAGTCGACACAACTGCCAACTGAATAGTTGGCTAACAACCTGCCAAAAGGAGGTTGGCAATAAATTCGGTTGTCAGCAAACCAATCTGTATGTCTCTGTGTAAGGCTGTCCGGGAACATTTAACTATCTACTTTGGCCAATTTTTATGGCTATTGCTCTGCCTTCTTTATATCAAAACTTTTTACGCGATATGAACCAAAATTTGGCCATTATTTGACTAAAATTACCCGCTAGAATTTCCAAGTTTAGGCAAAACCGGGAATAAAAATTGCCGTGTCCTAAATTTCAAGAAAACAAATCGGGAAGATCGATCTAATATGTGGACTATACCAAATCTTAGGACGTATACTATCCATTATTGCGTCAGCACCTATTTGTGGACCTTACAATACCAGTTCAGGCAAATCAGAAGAAAATTTCAACTGTCTAGGAGCTCAAGAAATTATTAACGGAATAATCAGAACATGGACAGATAACACACAATCTTTGTTGTATACAAAATTGAGGTGTCTAGGAGCTCAAGAATTCAAAACGGAAACGATCAATCTATTCAGAGCACCGCTATTGGTGGGCGCTGTCGAATATGGGGCCGCCAATGGAAAAGTGAGCCCACATTTGTCTAATGAAATGAACGCCCCAATAAATTAATAGACATTCAACAAAGAAATTTTGTTTATTTTTGGGGGTCGTGTTTCATTTATTTTTTGAGGTTCTGCCTGCATAATGAAAAATTAACCCTAAAAATTTTCCAATGAAAAATGGGCTGTTTTATTTGATATGGGACCCATTTTCAAACCTTGTGCTTAACAAATGCATATCGCAAAACTTACTTAAAATGATTTTGAAATCAAAATAAAATGGTTTTGAAATCCAGGAGTACATAACAACAACAAGGACATTTATACACATCTTGATGCATTTCAATTGCATCCGCCTGTTACATTCATAGCTTACGATTAAGTGTTTGGAAGGTAAAAAAATCCTATATTGGGACTGTTGACCTAGTCGCAGTCGGTTCTGTTTCCGCATCTGTCTTTTTCCAAGTTTCGCATTTTTCGGAGAGAGTTGTTTCGGTGTATGGTGTCATCCTACAGTAATTTTCGCATTATAAGAGGATATGTATCATCCATAATAATTGCTTCTTTGCTACAACCTATTTTTCTTCCTCAACATTACTCCGCTCTAGCACAATATTTCACTTGTATACTGACGTTTTGTTTGTTTGTTAGTGTTTCAATTTCTTCAAAAGATGTTTTTCCATAAAAATCGCCGCGATGTTAAACAAATAGCTAAATTAAAAAAATCGAGCGATTTTTTTTAATAGTCCTATTGTTTATAAACACGTTTCTGCAAAATCAATATCTTTTTCAATGTCGAGTAACATAGTTTCAGCAAAAAATGAAATTTTTTTGGAGGGAAGTGAGGTGTCTTGCTTTTCCTCAATTTACTTCAGGCGTACACTGGGAAATTGGTGTATCAATGCACGCTTCCTCATTGCATATTCTGAGTTAAGTTTACGAAAAAAATTCAGATTCCTTTCTATTTTATTCTTCTTTTTTTCATTGGATAAAGGAGACTGATAACGTCTTTAAACGTTATTATTTTTTTATTATTTTTTTTTTTTTGATCATTCACTATAACAATGTTTGTGTTCCTTTACGTGGCTCTAGTTAACTGACTTTTACTTAGTTTTTATACTAGAAACGCGTCCTCAACCGCTAAAAAATAGTAAAGAGTAGTAAACGAATATTTTAAGAGAACAATGTCAAAATGGCATGTCTCTTTTAAATTTTTTTAATACTATAAGTTACTCGACAAATTTTTTCGAGTAATAGGTTGTAGATATGTCATGACAAATATAATTATTTGTTTAAAATTTTCGAAACTTAAAAGTAGTTTCCAACAAATCGCTTTTTTTTTTGGAAATATATTCTGTAAACTTTTAATGGATTTAAGATAATCATCTATAATTTTTTTCCTTTGTGCCAAAAGCCTGAAATGTTTTTCTCTATATTTATGAGGTTTGTAGGTCCCTAGTGGAATTCACAGGGCTGGTCTAATAGACCGTTGGATAAGTGTGACAGCCTCGGAATGTATGAGAATTTTAGTGTTACTTATTGGCATACACGCAATTAATGCACCGATTTTCATGATTTTTGCCTTTGCTGGATAAGAACTTAAACTACTAGCCATAAAGAGATTGTGCATGTGTGCGAAAATATATCTAAAATTTGCGAGATAAGGGCCTTACAATTTTTGTTTGGCAAAATTTGAACAAAGTGGGGTGCTGTATTTGAGTCTAGAAGGACTTAATTCGCTTATAAAATTCCACGTATTCTGGAGGAAAATTTTGTGGACATTTGTGCTTTTAGATTTAATCGTGTAAGACTACACAATTTGAATTTCAAAACAATGCCGAACCAAACCACTTGTTTCGAAAAAAGTACCAAAACATTGAACTCGACTCACACCAAATTCGGCAACACCCTTTAATGATCAAAAGTATCTCTAGGTTTTGAATTTCATGCAAATCGGATAAAGTTTTAAATGTCTATATGTCATGAAAGAACCCCAATTGGGGGGGTCGGTCAATATGGAACAATATCGAAACTTAGGCCCCGAAGTAGTCCGCATCTTCAAAGATTGAACGCTGCATGTAGAAGAAAACGTGTTCCTGGTAGAAATTTCAGCAGCTATTAGGTTTAATGTATTGAAGAAGTAGTCCTGATTACAACAGATAGGCAGACAGAGAGACACCGTCTTATAATTTCTCCCTGATCAAGACTATATATACTTTCTATAGGTCAGAATTCGTTATTTGTATGTGTTACCAAAACGGAAATGAAAACAACCCCACCTTATAGAGATACTATAAATATGCGCTATTACTCCTACTTTATAGCCCAGAAGCCAGAGGTTTACTTTGATTAAAAATTTGCAAAAAGGAAGTACTTTTTAAAACAAAGTAAAAAACCATAGCTTCTTTCTATCGTAATAAAGCGATTTCAAAAGTTCTGCAAACAATCTGCCATTTGTCAAAAAAAATTTCGATATAAAAGTATTTAATTTACCTACATGTTTTGAAAATATTTATTCAAAATCACAATGCTTCTTTTGTGTTTATTTGACATTTTTACAATTTGTTACTATATTTTTCGTTGTGTACATTTAACAAATATAGAAAATCTGAGAGGATTTTCAATATCTTTCTCGTCTTTTACTACTTTTACTACGAGTAAAAGTAAAGGAACACCCAAATACTTTATTATTAATTTTTCACCCAGTAAAAATAACACATTCCATAATTTTCTTCTTTTTTTTTGCAATTTAACAAAAAAAATATAATCATTTAAATAAGTAATCATAAATAATACTGCATTGTGAATCTACATTTACAAATACTGCTTGATGTATAAAATCACTAATAATTATTTTGATACATTTTTAATTTTGGGGCACACTTTCATAATGATCGGGGTTCCATTTTCGTAACATAAAATTCATTTATTTATCAATTACATAATTGGGCCATGTTCATGTCATAACTTCATTTTCCAATTTGGCGCCTATTTCTTTGGACGCGTAGTTCATAGCGCCGCTATTTGTGAACTTTTGCAATTTCAGAATTTTGCCTAATTTATAAAATTTTTATAATATATTTTTTAATTGTTTAGTTTGTTGGTTGACCATTTGAATTTTACAATTTTGGGGATGAATCGTTTGCTTGAGGTCATGGACTAAATGAAAAATGCTGGTTGTTGGTTGTTTTCATTAAGCTTTTTTTATTGAACATGTTGCTGTTCTCGATATTTCGATAGGACCATCGGTGGATCATCTTCACTAACATTATTATATTTTAGCAATGTATGGACTTTCTCCTTGAACGCCTAAACCTAACCTATACTCGATTGAATTATCTTAATTGATGTTTGTGATTTTGTATTAGATTTCTGTAAATCTGTGGCACAGTGTTTCTGTGTTCGGTTTTGAAGTCATGCGTTCGTCAGTGGGAGTATTTATTATATGCAGCATCTCCAATGTATATCTCCGCTTGTATTCCTTCCATACATCAGTATTTAAAAATTTTTGAAATTTGTATGATGGTCCAAACTACCGGATTCCTTCCGCGGATTTCTTACATCAGAACAATTGTAGATGATTCGGTTAATAAATCGAAATATCATATTTTTCCTTAGGGACGTGTTTGAAAACTGAGCATGATTAAAATCGAGAGCGTTTTTAAAACTCTTAACATGCCAGGTGTGACATAAAATTGTAAATGATTTCATTCTGTAAGCGTTTTATGTACGTGAGAGGGGAATTTTTTCGTGAGCGTATTTTCCCGAAATTCGTTACGGCAACTTCACAGAAGAATATTTATTTTCGTGTACTGCAGACAATTTCGAGCTAAGTTTTCTTTAAATGCGGCTTGTTTGTAACATCGCACACAATAGATATGCTTGGGCTGTTATGTGATACTCCGTGTGCTAAATACGATGTGTTTTGCTGAGTATAAGAGCTAAAGAGGCTCAGTGTGTTTGAGTATTAGAGAATGTGTACGGTAAGTAATTTTTAATCACGCACACGCAGCATCTTTCTGGTAGGCTTACGTAACACTCAACGAAAATAAAATTTTTAACTCACACACACTCACGATATTTATTAATGTGCGTTAATACACGAGAAATCCGTGGCTTTTGTTTGTGTAGAGTATCGCAAACTCTTTACGCTTGACGTCTTTAATCTACACTTTAAGATAAGAGTGTTTTGGCATCTACAAATTGTTTATTGTTTATTTATGGCATACAACCATATAATTAGCAATAATGAAATGTCTCCTTCACTGCTGGGCTTCAATTCCAGTTAATTACAATATGTCTGTATGGTCTTATCAAAAAGAAAGAAACAAGGAAAACGATGTCCTCCAAACACAGGACTCTCTAATTTGTAATTGTCAAAAAGGGGTTGGAGATCTAAATGAAATAATAAATGTCCATTCTAGTTGAAATTGGCAAAGGACACAACAGAACAGAATCTTTCATGTTACAAAAGGAAATGTGAACATTTTGAACATTTGTTTAATTGAATTTGAGTTGAATTTTAATGTGAATAAATGTAATTTGGTTATAAATTTAGCACATTTGACTAATTACCCATGTATGGGCCTCAATGAGAGTTAGATGCTGGGTGGAAGAAATGTCTGTGCTGTATTTCTGATCATAATGAACACAAGTTTGTATTGAATACTACATGTTATTAATTCAACATACTTGATCAAATTTGTATCTTAGTTTAGTAAATGATCTGGTGATTTGATGCCAGAAGAATTTTTGAAAATTCCCTAGGAAATCAACTTTTTTTCCCTCCAATTTTTCCTTGGCGACAAAAAATTTAATAAAATGCGAAGAAATTGTAAGAAACAAGAAAATTTTATTTTTAAATTCAAGTTCTTCCGTAAAAAATATCAACGTAAAGAAGGTTCAGTTTTGGGTAACACCCTCAAAAAAAAAACGCTTCTTATAACATATGTTTCCAAACATATTTTGGCAGGAAGCACATATATTAATTGGATACTGGCGAAAACATTAATATGTTTGTTTTATGTGAAATATTATATGTTTGAACATTTTGAGCTGCCAAAAAATATTATATGCTGAAAGAATTTTTCCCTACAGACGATTGTGCTCAATTGCCTAACATACTTGGTAATTTTCGCTTCCACGAAATAATTTTAGTTCTGGCAGCCTTTTTCTGTAATAAAATAATCGTTGAAGAAATTATTTCACTTTTATATATTTTTTAAATTTTTACCTTTCGGCCTGCACGGAGAATGAACCGAGAAAACCATAACAGTTTGTAAGAACAACCCACTATTCCACTGGGCTACGGTAGCTGTTATGGTCACCAAGCAGAATAATTAATCGGTTATAAAGTTACATTTATATAGCATAGTTTGCAGCGCGCAACAGCCTATGCAAACATAACATTGTTTAAGCAGAAACATACATTTGTTTGGCCACGTGAGCAGTGTTAGCATGTCTGCCTTGCATGCAAAGGGTCGTGGGTTCAATTCGCCTGCTCCTGACCGAACACTTTTCTTTTTTTTTTAAATTTACACATTTATATTTATAGCTAATTAAATTTTATAATGATAAGCTCGAAATGTGGGTTATTAAGATTTATAGTCAGTAACAGTGCCTTTATATAAACGAAATTGAATAAAAATATTATGTTTTTTTATTGCAAAAAATTAACAATTTTGTAACAAAAAACTGTTTTTGGTACAAAACTTTAAAATTTGTAAGGAATTCAAAGAAGAACGTGGAGTCGAGTATAAACATACATATATAATTTTATAATATAAACATACATTTATTTAGGCGTGAACAGTTTTTTACTAGCATTTAACACCATCGCTCTAAAATACCTTTTATTTTCTTTAAAAATCATAAAAAATAAAACTTTTTAAAATTGTTTTTAGCTGCGAAACAAAACTCGAACTTAATGCCCGCTTTTATATTTGAAGGTGTCCGTCAACTCCTCGTGGACTACTTTATTAATAAAGAGGGACTAAACTTTGTTTTTAATATCATTTTTACTGTGTAATTTTTTCACAGTAATTTCGCTCCTTATTATCATTTACTGTCCCAACTCCCTAAAAAAGAGTATGAGTGCCCTTTCGTTATTTTATGAAGACACCATGATTTCTTTTAACGAACCAAGGAAAAAAATTGTGCCCTAAAATGCCAAAATGATAAACAAACACATGTCCACACATACATAAAATGCTGCTCTCAAAGGGTGAAAACAATATGCTGTTTGTTTTTTCAAATGTCTAATTCTTTGGTTCGCGAATGTCTATTCCTTTTTATTCAAATTAAATAATATTAAGACTTAAGCCATAATCAATTTTTGGCCTTATCATAAAACAGTTTCGAAACAACATACAAGCCGGTTTCACAGAAAATTGTTCTCTTTGAATTCTTTCACTGTGTTATGTTGATATCTTTCGTCAACTCTCGCCGGTTTCCAATCTCTAATTTTCTTTCTGTATACTCTCTGTCGCTTTGATAAAAATATCAACCAACATATGTATGTTTAAGTCGAAATTTGTAAATTTATATATGTTTGTCATTCACACATATGATTTTTTATGAAACATTCATGGTCCGCAAAACAATAATAATTCTAACATATTAACATATGAGTGTCCCAAACATTTAGTGTTAGTTTAGGAAGCATTCAATGTTTGCACTTAAATATATTGTTGTTTTAAAAATTGTGCCCGAAACACAATTTTGTTTATATCGGAACATATGAAAAACAATATTTTTCTAAGAAGTGTATAAACCATTTTGGAATTCAGTCTATTATACATGACTATGGGAAGCAAACTGGGATCGTAAAAGAATCAAAATGTGAGATTGAAAGCCTATTTTTCTTCTTTGTTCTTGCATTCGTTACGGTAAGAAATATTTCGATCGGTCCCAAAATGAAAGAGCTAATTCATAATACTTGCAAGGAATTCTACATACAAAAGCCATGACAAAGTCAGTTTATATTTTGCATACGTTGGCAAAAGAACACTCCGTTTAATTTAGAAAAAAAATGTATTGCCAATTGCTATTTAACTTTTAATGCCAATTTCTGGTAATTTAAAAATGCCATATCCTTTCATATTGAATCAATAAATGATGGGAGTTGTTTTAGGATTTCTTCTAAAATATAACATTTTGTATTGTTACAAAATTTCTTCTTTATTCCAAGTATGTCTCAAAAATTTTATGAACTAAAAAAAACTTCAATGACATACGAATTAGTTCAATTCTAACTAAAATAGAAGAAGTTTTACGTACACTTCTCAAAAATAGTAAGAATGAACTACAGTGTGGTTAAAATGGGAATGATCTGGCGCCTAAAACTTTTTGGTTAAATGTATGGAAACGGAAAAATCGTAGTACATGCTAAATTAAAAGCAACAGATAAGTAATTGTCGTTGATTTAATACCACAAACCCATTTTGTCCGACTGTCAATCTCCAGTCTTAGTCGCCCATCTAGGTCAAATTGGACCACGCCGCCTTTTTTCTGAGAAATTAG
>PGFW01023738.1:10657-21624 GCA_003123925.1 Haematobia irritans
CAATACTTTTGTGTAGCCGGTGTCATCAGTCGATACTGTTACGAGTGTATGTAGTGAATGTGCGGGCATTCAATGGTTGAGGTATATTCGATCCGTGAATCGATTATTTGTTTGGAATCCAACATATCTGGAATCGAAATGTGTAAGTAATTAAAAATGTAAAAAAAACTGTGTGATTAAAAAAAAAACGATAAAAAAGTGACACAAAAAAGTAGAACTTAACACATCTATAAAAAGGTGGCACAAATGTATCACCGCTTAAAAAAAAGTGGAAAATTTGCTACTAAAGTGGCACAACGGTAACACTGGATGCACCGTTGCACCGTTCGTTGAGACGAATGGAAGACTTCCATGCGCGCCTAAAAGTTCATTGACTTTGTAAAACCTTTGATCCAACAATGCGCAGACTTATACAAGATGGATCTCAGAATGTTACTGTACAACAAGTTTTTTTATTTTCTTTAATAGAAATAAATCAATTGGCCTATAAAAAATCGCTACAATCACTAGAAAATCATAGGATCAGACAATATTCATTATAATTAATTCACATATCTGGCAAAGCTCTTGCATTTCATTGAAATCTATAGACATGCATATACCCAGACAAACGGCATTGGACAAAAACTATTTGCCTTGTCTTCCAAAGAAATGCAATAATCATAGGAATAAGAAGACAAAAGGCATATAATCCGGCCCATAAAATCCATTTCGAATTTATGCCAATGGGAACAATAAAGCTATACAACTGAAAAAAAAAACGGGGGAAACCTCTAGCCAAAGAACAATGTTGTGGTAGTATTGAAATTCCATGAAACTAGTACAAGGACATAAGATCACCACAAAAGGATAACAGGATAAATGAATGATTATGTTCATCATCGGTGGAAGCAGAAGCGGTGTTGTAAGCATTTTAAAGTTTTATTACACATTCTGAGTAAGAAAAAAATTAGTGCCACTGTCCTACACGAAGTTATCGGGAACTTTAGATTCTTTGAATTGTATCTCCACATGGACTCTTAAGATGGGGGAATCTATAGGCAGAAAAAAAGTAATTAAAATCTGTATTTCTATGGTAGAAAATACTTACACGAGTATATAGGAACTTTGGCATTTATAGACTGCTTAAGGATTTATGACAACTCGGAACAATAAAGCAGAGAAGTGAATAAAAGATTTTTTCTCTTTAGCTACTACCCTGGCTAGGCATACGTTGATAAGCGTAAAGGATATTAAAGAGGAAAATCCTTTGAAAACTATTACAAAGAAATTCTTCATGCTTTACATACTAAAGACAATCCCAAGTCCAAAAGGGGGATGAGAGGGATATGAAAGGGAATATCGTGGCATACAATGGAGGGAATGGGTTCCTTATAAAACCAATCATAAAAATTTATGCATTTTTAATTTTTATGAATTGCTACACACATACACAAATGCAAAAGAAAAATCAAATATATTTCCTCGCCTCTATTGTCCTTAGAAAATTTTTGCATTTTCCTTTAGAGGGGTAACTCCAAGATTTCCATCCACTCATTGTCATCGTTACGCCTGGAAAAACTATTAAGATACTTACCCCCAGAGCGAAAACAATCCAAATCGATAGAAATGCAAATCGGTGTGTAAATAAAAAATTAAATTTTATAATTTGCACTCCTGCAGTGATAATAATTTCCATATAGGCGTTTCAAGTGATTTCTGGCAAAATTTACAACCCACCGTGTTTGTGTTTCCAACATTTGTTATGGAGAACCACAATTTCTTAAATTGTAAACTGTTGTATCCCACAGTCCCAGGAAGAGATATAGAGAGAATTTTGTAAGATTTCGTAATAGAAAGAAAATTTTACAAAATTTCCTATAGAAAGAAAATTTTGAACCAAATATCCTAGAAAAAGAAAAATTTCCCATAGAGGAAAAGATTTTACTAAGAAATTGTACTATAGAAAGAAAAATTTTGCAAAATTACTCATAGAAAGAAAATTTTAGCAAAATTTCCTATAGACGAAAAAAACAGTGAACGGCCACCAGGAAGAGTAACTTTTGAATTAATTTTAGAAATTTGGAACTTTTTTAGAAAAATTTTAACTAAAGCGGTATTTACAAGGCGTCTTTGCATCACTCCGAATGGCAAAAATAAGTAAATATTTTTTCGAAACAATTCAAGAAAATTTATTAGAATAAGCTAAATTTTTTGCCAGTTAGCTTAAAGAAAAATTTTTTAGCTTTTTTTTAAGAGAAAATCTTGGAGTTCAAAATTGCAAGAATCGTTTTAGTGACATAACGAAGTTCATGATGGAACACATTTTTGGTAAAATTTACAAATTTAACAGAAATAATGAACTATTTGATAAGAAATACGAATTAGGAAATCTTTATGCTTATTTGTGTATAACTTTTCCGTTTTTTAGTTCATTAACTAACATAACGCAAAAAATTATTTGACTAGAATAAACTTTTTCCTAAACATTAATGATTCTACTGAACTAAATATAAAGTTAAGTATGGGCTTTAGTGAAATGAGAGTTTCACTTTTTTTTTGAGTGTAGAAAGAACATTTTACAAAATTTATGTATAGAACTGAAAATTTGACAAAATTTCCTATAGAAGAAAATTATTGACTACATATCCTATAAAAAGAAATTTTTATTAGAAAATTTCCGATAGAAGGAAAATTTTGAAGAAATTTAGTATAGAAAGAAATTTTTGAGGAAATTTCCTATAGAAAGAAAATTTTGACAAATATTTCCTATAGAAAGAAAATGTTGTACAAACATTTCCTAATACATGAAATTTGGACAAATTCCTATATAAAGAAATTGTCCGACAAAAAGTTCCTATTAGAAAGAAAATTTGAGAAAATGTTCTTATAGAAAGCAACATTTTGACAAAATTTCTATAGAAAGAAAAATTTTGACCAAATATCCTATTTGAAAAGAAATTTTACAGAAAATTTCCCTTTTGAAGAAAAATTTTAAAGAAATTTCTATTAGAAAAAATATTTGAACTAACTTCTCATATTACGAAAGAAAATGTTTGAAAAAAATTTCCTATAGAAAGAAAATTTTGAAAAATTTCCTATTAGAAAGACAATTTTGACAAATTTCTTAATGGGAAACGAAAATTTTGTTAGATTTCGTATAGAAACGAAGCATTTTTATAAAACTTTCCTATAGAGAAAAACATTTGACAAACATTTCTATAGAAGAAAATTTGGGAACAAATATCCGATGAAAAGAAAATTGTAAGAAAATTTCCCATAGAAAAAATTTTTGAAAAAATTTTACTATAGGAAGACTTTTATAGAAAGGAAAAATTTTGACAAATATTTCTATAGAAAAGCAAATTTATAAGACAAAATTTTACTATAGCATTACTTAGAAATGATTTTGCCAAAATTTCTATAGAAAGAAAATTTTGACCAAATATCTATAAAAAGAAAAATTTCGTAGAAGGAAAATTTTGAAGAAAATTTACATATAGAAAAATTTTTGAGAAAATTTTCCTATAGAAAGAAAATTTTTGACAAATTTCCTATAGAAAGAAAAATGTTGACAACATTTCCTATACATTGAAAATTTAGACAAAATTTCCTATATAAAGAAATTGTCGGCAAAATTTCCTATAGAAAGAAAATTTTGAGAAAATTTTCTATAGAAAGAAAATTTTGAGAAAAATTTTTATAGAAAGAAAATTTTGATAAAATTTCCGATAGAAAGGTAATTTTTACGATGAATAATAATAAATAATAACTTTGACAAAATTTCCTATAGAAAGAAATTTTTTGTCAAATATTTCCTATGGAAGGAAAAATTTTTTGGCAAAATTTTCTAAACAAAAAGAAATTTGTGACAAATTTTATAAAAAGAAAATTTTGAAAAATTTCTATATGGAATAAGAAAATTTTGTTAAAATTATTGCATATAGAATAAAAATTTGAAAAATTAGCTACTATATCGAAGAAAATTTTGACAAATTTACTATAAGAAGAACAATTTTGACAAAATTTACTATATAAAAGAAAATTTCCCATAGAAGGAATAATTTGAAGAAAATTTACTATAGGAGGACCACCAGTGGTGCAATGGTGTAGGCATGCCCGCCTTGCATACACAAGGTTCGCTGGGGTTCGATTCCTGCTTCGCCCGAACACCAAAAAGTTTTTCAGCGGTGATTAATCCACCTCAGTAATGCTGGTGGACATTTCTGATGGTTCAAAAGCTTCTCTAAAGTGGGTTCACTGCATGTGGAACGCCGTTCGGACTCGGCTATAAAAAGGAGGTCCTTGTCATGAGGCTTAACAGGAATCGGCAGCATCTCAGTGGATTAAGAGAGAAGTTCAACCAATGCTGGTATCACAAATGGAACTGAATATCTAAGTGAGCCTGATATCATTGGGTTGCCACCTAACCTAACCTAACCTACTATAGAAAGAAAGTTTTGAGGAAATTTCCTATAGAAAGAAACTTTTGACAAAATTTCCTATAGAAAACTTTGAGAAAATTTCCGATAGAAAGAAAATTTTGAAAAAAAATTACTATATGAAAGTAAATTTTTTACAAAATTTTCTATAGAAGAAAATAATGACAAATTTGTTAATAGAAAGATTTTTTTTTTTTTGTTTTGTTATAAGAAAGAAATTTTTTATAGAAGAGAAATTTCCTATAGAGAAAAAATTTTGAACAACAGGTTCTTATAGAAAAGAAAATTTTTGAAAAAAAATCATATAGAAAGAAAATGTTGAGAAAATTGCCTATAGAAAGAAAATTTTGAAAAAAAAATCCTTTAGAACATTTTTGACAAAAATTCCTATAGAAAGAAAATTTTGAGAAATTTTCCTATAGAAAGAACATTTTCTATAGAATTATTTTTTTAGAAAAAAAATTAACAAATTTTCTATAGAAAAGAAATATTGATAAAATTTCTAAATAGACAGAAAATGGTTGATAAAATATTCTATAGAAAAAGAAAATTTTGACAATAAATTTTCTTATAGAGTAAATGTTGTTAAAACTGAGGAACCTTTTTTTGACAAAAATTCCTACATGGACGAAAAAGACTGTTTTTCATATGTTTGGGTGTAAAAATTATATGTTTGGAACTCAAATTTTTTAACACAATATTTTTGAGTGCAAGCATATAATGTTCATCAACTAGCATAACACGTTTGGGACATATATGTTAATTATTTAGAACATATTATGTTTGGGACATAAAATGTTTGTAAATATAATATGCTTAGATGCAATCATATATTAATTTTGAAATGCCTATAACCATATATGTGTTTAGAAAGAGAGACATGGAGAGTATGCTGCAAGTAAAACAATGGAAGTAAACCAAATTGGGACCGTAAAAAATATATCAAACAAAGAAAAATTTGCATTAATATTTTTTACTACAATGTATGCCCTAAGTGAAAACATAATATGTTTGAACTATACAACAATATTTTGTTTGCACCAAAATCCCCGAAAATATATATGCTTGAACGCAAACATGTGTTTGGGGTAATATCGCTTACAGAAGCGATGTTTTTTTTTGAGGTGTATAGAAAGAAACTTTTTGGAAAATTTTCGCCTAGAGAAAAGAAAGTTTCCTATAGAAAAGAAAATTTTGACAAAATTTCCTATCGAAAGAAAGTTTTAGACGAAAATATTCCTATAGAAGGAAAATTTTTGAGCAAAATTTCCTATAGAAAAGAAAATTAGAGTGTGTAACTAAATGGGTAATAGCTCTATACGCTTTTAAAATTATCGGTCCATACCGGAGACTATATCAATACTCTAGAATTTTTATTCCACCATTTTTAGGTTGAGCTCTTTAATGAACCTAAAAATTTCAAAAATGTCAAGCAAAATCGGAAGAATATTGCACAGCTTCCATGCTATGAAGAAGTTCAAACGAACATCGTCTATATGGGGGTGCTATATTAAAAGAATGATCAATATATGTACAATATTTGGAACATTTCTTTATGGAGCTAAATTACCATCTGGATTTCAGTAATCTTATTAATCGGAATGAAAATGGCTGGGCTATCCCCCCCCATAGGTTTAGGATAGGTATACGTTATAGCCTGATATTTCAGGCTAACTTATACAATTCAGCCTCATTGTTGATACCAACAGTGGTGAACTTCTCACTGAGTTCTGTCCGATGCTATGTTTTGTGCGCAGATGACAAGGGACTTAACTTTTTTTTAAACGCGAATCCGAACGGTCGTTCCCACATTGTCCTAAAACACTACTTAGAGAAAGCATTTGAAAAAACTCAGAATGTCGCAAGTATTACTGAGAGTGCGATAATCACCGCTTGGATAAACTTTTTGTGTTTTGGTCGAAATGGGATTGAATCCATGACCCTATGTAATGTTATGGCGGGCATGGCTAATCATTGCCACCACATAGCTAATCATAGCTTCATTATTGAAGGACTGTAGGCGTGATTACAGACAGACAAGGACGACAATCCAGTCGAACGCAGACAGCTGCAGTTTGTGTTGAAAAGCCTCCAGCTGCAGAGGCAGAGCGTGCAGTTTTCATACGATAATAAATGAAAAGCTTTGGCCACAATATGCCTAGCAGGTGAAACCATTCCGGGCCGAATTACATAAAGAATCGCAGATGCCTGGAAGATATCTAGAATATGTGTACATGCCACAGATGACCCATATAAACAGGTCCTCATTATGAAAAAGCAGTTAAATTCAAAAAATGAACGACGATCCATCAGAAGCGATATAAAATGAATTCAACACGAAAGCCTAAAGAAAAATTGGCAGAAATTGGCATGTGCAATGCAGTATGAAGCTGTTGTGCATCATTTGGTTATCCAGTTTGCCACAGCAATATGAGGATTTTGTGAGACGAGTTGCCAGTTCCCTTATGCTGAAACTTCTCGAAGAGGGTGGAAGGCGCGTAAATGGTGTAGACAATAATTGCCAACAAGCATTTAAGCACGAGCCAACAACGAAAGCAATACGACAATGCTAAGAAGAATGCAAAAACAAATGTCAAATGCTATGTATGTGGACTGTATGGTCACTATGCAAACACATACGAAAAGAGAAAAAACAAAAACACCAACAACAGTCATTAACAATGCGTTGATACGCTGCAACGCAAGACGTTGTACATCGACAGCGGAGTCACAGTTCATATGTGTAACGATCACGAAATATTCTCGAATTTTCAAGAAAGAAAAAATAGGTTAATTTTTTGGTGACAGGTGACAGCAAGATAACATCGATGTTAGATTTTCTTCTGGAAATTCGATTGTTGTGGTGAGAAATGTTTTTATATGCTCCAGAGTTGCAAGTTAACTTCTTCATCTCTGTCAATAAGGGTGTTGAGCATAATTTTGTTGTTGTTGCATTCAACAAGACAGGCACTCTCATTAGAAACCAATATAACCACCAACCTGTGGCTTAAGCTCTATCAGCAGAACAATTTGACTAAGACTTATTTTAAGGATTTGCATCTTTGGGTTAAAGTTTTTTTTTTCAAGCATTAAGAAAACTGTTTTTACTTTGAGGTACCTGGCATAATTTGCATTTTGAAATTGGAATTTGTTTGTACATAAATACCTTTATTAATATATCGCCAAAAAGGAGAATAAAAATTCGATGAATGAGAAATTTTGATTTTATTGGTCCTAGATTTAAAGCCAGGGAGGTTCCGTAAAAAATGTCTTTATTTTAATGAAACCGAATCTTTGGCTCGGAATGAATACAAAACTCCTTAAGGGAAGGTCACAATCTTTAGGTTAGGTTAGGTTAGGTTAGGTGGCAGCCCGATGTATCAGGCTCACTTAGACTATTCACTCCATTGTGCTACCACATTGGTGAATTTTCTCTCTTATCACTGAGTGCTGCCCGATTCCATGTTAAGCTCAATGACAAGGGACCTCCTTTTTATAGCCGAATCCGAACGGCGTTCCACATTGCAGTGAAACCACTTAGAGAAGTTTTGAAACCCTCAGAAATGTCACCAGCATTACTGAGGTGGGATAATCCACCGCTGAAAAACTTTTTGGTGTTCGGTCGAAGCAGGAATCGAAGCCGCGACCTTGTGTATGCAAAGGCGGGCATGCTTAATCTTTGCACCACGTGGCTCAAAATCTTTTTTTTTTTGAGTGTATAGAAAGAAGATTTTAACAAATTCGTAGAGAAAGAAAAATTTTGACAAAATTTCTTTCTACAATAAAAGTTTTCTCAAAATTTCAGTTTACGGAATTTTGTCAAAATTTTCTTCTATCAGGAAATTTTTTCTCAAAATCTTCCTTTCTTAGGAAAGGTTTTTTAAAATTTTTTTATAAAAATTATCTTTCTAATTTCTATAGAAAAGTTTTTTAAAAATTCTAAAAATTATCTTTCTAATTTTTATAAAGAAAATTTTTAAAAACTTTCCTACAGAAAGATTTTGAGAAAATTTCCTATAGAACGAAAATTTTGACAAAATTCCGTACAGATGGAAAATTTTGAGAAATTTTTGATTTTATAGAAAAGAAATTTTGGCAAAATTTCCTATAGAAAGAAAATTTGACGAAGTTTCTTATAGAAAGAAAATTGTGAGAAAATTTTTTATATAAACTAAATTTTGACAAAATTTCCTATAGATAGAAAATTTTGACAAAATTTCCTATATATTGAACATTTTAACAAAATTTCTTATGGAAATACAATTTTGACCAAATTATGGAAGGAACATGTTGACAAAATTTCTTATAGAAAGTAACAGGTTTGAACAACAAAATTTCCTATGAAAAGAAAATTGGACAAAATTGTCATATAGAAAGAAAATTGTGACAAATTTCATATAGAAAGAACTTTGAAAAAATTTAGAAAAGAAATTTTAAACAAAAATGTTTATAGAAAGAAAATTTTGAAAAAACTTCCTATAGAAAGAACATCTTGACAAAATATAGAAGAGCACATTTTGACTAAATTTTAGAAGCGACAAATTTTGACAAAAATTTCCTAGCAAAAGAAAATTTTTTGAAAAAATTTTTATAGAAAGAAAATTCCTGAAAATTTTCCTATAGCAGAAAAATTAATGGTCAAAATTGCCTATATAAAAAACAATTTTGACAAATCGTAAATATAAAAAGAAAACATTTTTCTATAAAAGAAAATTTTAAAAAATGTTCTATAAGAAAATTTTTGATAAAATTTCTATAGAAAGAAAATTATATACAAAAATTCCTATAGAAAAAATTATCAAAAATTGCCTAATAAAAAAAATTGAAAAATTTTCTATAAAAAGAAATTTTGACAAAATGTTCTATAAAAACATTTAACAAAATTTTCTATAAGAAATGATTAACAAATTTGTAAAAAAATTTTGAACAAATTTTCTATAAAAATGAAAAAATTTTATAGAAACAAAAATTTTGAACAAAATTTTCTATAAAAGAAAATTTTTGCAAAATTTTCTATAAAAAGAAATTTTGACAAATTTCTAAAGAATTCAGAAAATTTTGACAAAATTTCCTATCAGAAAGAAATTTTGACAAATTTCCTGAGAGAAAGAAATTTTTGACAAAATTTTCTATAAAAAGAAAATGTTGACCAAAATTTTCTATAAAAAGAAAATTTTGACCAAATTTTTATAAAAAGAAAATTTTGACAAATATTTTCTATAAAGAAAGAAATTTTTGACAAAATTTTTTCTATAAAAGAAAATTAACAAATTTTTATAAGAAATTTGACAAAATTTTTCTATTAAAAAAAATTTGACAAAATTTTCTATAAAAAAAAATTTTTGAAAAATTTTCTTAGAAAAAATTTGACAAAATTTCTATAGAAAAGAAAATTTTGACAAAATTTTCTATAAATAAAAAGAAATTTTGACAAAATTTCTAAGAAATAAAATTTTGACAAATTTTCCTATAGAAAAAAATTTGACAAAAATTTCCTAGAAAAGAAAATTGACAAAATTTCTAAGAGAAAGAAAATTTCCTATAGAAAGAAATTTGTGACAAAATTGCCTATAAAAAGAAAATTTTGACAAAATTTCTTATAAAAAGAAAATTTTGACAAAATTTTCTATAAAAAGAAAATTTTGACAAAATTTTCTATAAATAGAAAACTTTGACAAAATTTTTTGTAAAAAGAAAATTTTGACAAAATTTTCTATAAAAAGAAAATTTTGACAAAATTTTCTATAAAAAGTAAAATTTTGACAAAATTTTCTATAAAAAGAAAATTTTGACAAAATTTTCTACAATAAGAAATGAAATTTTTGACAAATTTTTTATAAAAAAAAAATTTTTGACAAAATTTTCTATAGAAGAAAAAATTTTGACAAAATTTCCTATAGAAAAAATGTTGGCAAAATTTCTATAAAAAAAAGAAAAATATAAAAATTTTTAGTAAAAAAAATTTTGAAAAATTTTTTATAAAGAAAATTTTGACAAAATTTTCTATAGAAATAAAAATTGACAAAATTTCCTATAGAAAGAAAATTTTGACAAAATTTCCTACAGAACAAAAATTTTGACAAAATTTCCTATAGAAAGAAAATTTTGAGAAAATTTCTTATAGAAAGAAAATTTTGAGAAAATTTCCTATAGAAAGAAAATTATACAAAATTGCATATAAATAAGAAAATTTTGACAAAATTTTCTATAAAAAGAAAATTTTGACAAAAATTTTCTATAAAAAAAATATTGACAAAATTTTCTATAAAAAGAATTTTGACAAAATTTTCTACAAAAAAGAAAATTTGTGACAAAATTTTCTATAAAATTGACAATAATCTCAGAGAAAATTTTGACAAATCTAATAGAATTTATCTTATGAGAAAATTGAAATCTATAGAAAAGAAAATTATAACAAAAATTGCCACTAATAAAAAAAATTTGACAAAATTACCTATAAAAAGAAAATTTTGACAAAATTGCCTATAAAAAACAATTTGAACAAAAATTACTATAAAAAGAAAAATTTTGGAAGCAAATTTCGCT
>PGFW01023745.1:7076-30822 GCA_003123925.1 Haematobia irritans
GCAAACAACAACACCACAAACCACACACAAACAAACGCAAACACAAAAAAACAAAAAAAACAAAATTAAAACAAACTAACTCCCCCACCAATCATCGCAAACAACACCGACACTGCGAACCACAAAGAACCACAGAAACCCTAACCCCCCAACCCAAAGAACCGATCCTACAACCCAACGGACCAAAAAACGACCGACTCATCGACACACGAAGTACTCCAAATCCCTGAAACAAGAAACCACCCGCAACACCAGTCCAGCCCACACACAGCTCACGAAGTTCGACTGAATACGACAACCTACCCAAACCACTACAAGCACGCTTTCCAAGATTACGGCAAAAAAGAGAGCGGGAACAATATCAAACATTACAAACCCAATCGCCAAAACAACCATCACCATCGTACCCACTGAAAACACAGTCGATTACGCGACCAACGAAGAAACCGCACGAAAACTAAAAAACTCTCTCCAAGAAACACCACCACAACGGCTGCATGTCACGACCATAACGAAAAGTCATGACGCTAGGCCTGCCAACAACGCATTGTTTCCCAAACAAAACCCCTCCAACCACACGACTCCGCCAAAAGACACCAACACCCACCCCCCCCGCACCCGCCCACATCCGCACCCAACGCGCAACCAAAATTACCCGCGGTCTGCCGCGGGAGGTCTCTCTCCTACGTGGCCCCATAGGCAAAGCGGCGTCGGAACTACACCGAAAACAGGATATAACTTGTAGTGTCTCACCGCTGTCAGCTACATATACTCATCGAACCCTTCCTTCAGCACTTGTCGGGTATCGGACTGCCGATGAATCGTAGAGCCTCTCTTCTATATACGCTGGATCTCTCGGGTCATAGGAAGAGTAGCAAACACCCTTCACATTCCTGGTGGAGTTGTCGATCAACAACAGATGGTGATTTGGATGACAACTACGATAGCAACCAAGAGGTACTGCTTTATTCTCTAATTGCATTGGTGATTAGTCATTGCTCTTTACTGATTGGACACACACACTTCTCACACACTAACTACTCCTCTCATCCTCTCACACATCTTCGCTAGTATACCCACACACCGCGCACCAGCTGCGCACCTCACTCACCTCCCCCCATCCACACACGCCTGACACTCCACAATCATCATCCCACACCGAACTCCACGCGTACTTCCTCCATCTAAGGGCATCGACTCGCCCACGGTCACTAAAATGAAACAGTTATACCTTGAGAAGATCCCGATTTTTTATCAGGCTACAACCCCTCTACTACTGTCCTTCGTACACAAGTTTTAAAAACTCCAATACAACCTATTTAAACGAATAGCTTAAATCCAGAATAAACATACACAAACGCAGTAAGTCTCTTCACCATACGGCGTAAATAAAAAGCCAGTTGCTTAGGGATGTTCGACCTTTCCTTTCCAAATACCAAAAAACTGAAGTAGCCAAAATTTGTCTGATCTTTCTCTCTCATCTCAGAGTATAATATATTTTCAATTGATGTTTCAAAATTGAGGCAGTAACCCTAGTACTAGAGAGGTATCCCTAGTTTGACCATATGAAAATTTGAAGTAAATCAATTCAGCCTAGGCTCGATCTTACTCAGAACCTATAAACAAATAAATATTTTATTCTTTTTTAAGAAATTCCCATTTTATTTTTTTATTTATTTATGAAAAAAAAGTCTAATGTCTGTCCCTCCCTTAATTTTTTTTCCATTCTAGTCCAAAAAATCGCTTCCTGCGCATAACCAAAGATGATACATACTCACCGGAGTTACATTGTCTTACAAATGTGGTCGCTTTAGCAGAAAATTCCTGCGCATATGATATTGATCAGGTCGATGAATCATGGCTTAGACTATACAACGCTGATCGTGCACAATATGGTGCTCCCTTTGCCATAAGTGAAACACAATTCGAACGTGTTATCGAAGAGTTAGAGGTAAGATATAAAAAAAAACACACTACGCCCACATTAGAGAACTTGAACCTGACCATTGAATTAAATCTTTTACAGGTACGCTGTTGGGAACAAATTCAGGTTATATTGAAAAATGAAGAGGGTCTAGGCATTGAATATGATGAAAATGTCATATGCGATGTGTGTCGATCTCCTGATTCGGAGGAAGCTAATGAAATGGTTTTCTGTGATAACTGCAATATTTGTGTGCATCAAGCTTGTTATGGTATTACAACCATCCCATCGGGTATGTTATTGGCCTGTCTCTTATACAAATTTCCCTATTGTATGGTGAAAACGATTTATACGATTTTCTCAATTTAGGTCAATGGCTATGTCGAACATGTTCGATGGGAATTAAACCGGACTGTGTATTATGTCCGAACAAGGGTGGTGCAATGAAATCAACGAAGTCGGGAAAACATTGGGCTCATGTTTCCTGTGCCCTATGGATACCAGAAGTCAGTATTGGATGCGTTGACCGTATGGAACCGATTACGAAAATATCCAGCATTCCACAAAGTCGTTGGTCCTTGGTATGTGTATTGTGTCGCGGGAGAGTTGGTGCCTGTATACAATGCTCGGTGAAGACTTGTAAGACAGCATATCATGTGACATGTGCCTTCCAACATGGCCTTGAAATGAGGGCCATTATCGAGGAGGGCAATGCTGAGGATGGTGTCAAATTGCGTTCCTACTGTCAAAAGCATAGTGTAAGCAAGGGCAAAAAAGAAGCCAACAAAAGTTCTAGCAGTGGCAATTGTAAAAATAAATTGGGCAATAGCAATGGTGGTTCCGGTACCGAAGATGATGACTGCCGGCGGCGAAAGAGTCGCAAATCAGATATGACTTCTGAGGAACGGAATCAGGTTCGAGCTCGTCGTTTACAGGTAAATACATTCAAACATTTTCCATCAAATGTCCTAGACGATTCTATTAATTTATTGTTTTTTCTACGTCTTATTTTTTACAGGAGGTCGAATCGGAATTCGACAAACATGT
Organism: Haematobia irritans; assembly: GCA_003123925.1. Lineage (NCBI taxonomy): Eukaryota > Metazoa > Arthropoda > Insecta > Diptera > Muscidae > Haematobia > Haematobia irritans. The sequence continues at coordinate 10,048 of PGFW01023745.1, forward strand.
CAATATCAAAGACATTAGTTGTCATCTATTTGATGTGGATGACGATGCCATCGAAGCCATTTACAATTATTGGAAACTGAAAAGGAAATCTCGTAATAATCGTGCTCTTATACCTCCCAAATCCGAAGATGTTGAAATGATAGCGCGAAAACAAGAGCAACAGGATCTCGAGAATCACAAATTGGTTGTCCATCTTAGACAAGACTTGGAGCGTGTTCGAAATCTTTGCTATATGGTCAGTAGGCGAGAGAAATTGTCACGTTCCTTATTTAAACTGCGCGAGCAGGTTTTCTATAAGCAAATCTCTGTGCTTACCGAAGACCACAATCAACGGACTGAAGACCAAAACGATGATGAGCACTTTAAGAATGCCGTCATTTATGCCAATGATGGACCAACACTTTATGATCGCTTTTACTCATCGTGTGACAAGAGCAAACAATCACAGTACCAAAGTCTAGAATTTATATTGGAAAAACTACTAGGCAATGCCAACAATAAAAATGGACCAAAAACTTCAAGCAAGTCGCAAAGTAGTAGGGCTTCCACATCGCCTACAAAACGACTTAGTAAGTCAGGTAGCAATTCTGCATCGCAACAATCGACTTCAGCCTCAGCATCTACGAATAATGCAACGGCGATATCTACAGGTAAGTCTCCGGCAAACAAGCGTGTAAATAATGGTGCAGTTACAATGGCCAAACAAGTAGAGGCGACGTCGGCGAATGCAAATTCTTCTGGTGTTGGCGATAGTTTGACACCACAACAGAATAAAATGAACTCCTCACTTAGTTCAACGAGAAGGCGTAGTTCAATAGGCATTGACAAAGTGACCAAACCAGGATCAACAGCGGCGGGAACGTCGACGGCAACTAGTGCAGCTATATCATCAACAACGACGACGACGGCGACGACAACAACAAGGCCTGCTCGCACTAGCACTACAAAAACTCCACCTAAAACAACAAAACAGTCTTCGAAAAGTTCCGATGACAGTTCGAGTTCTTCCGGGAGTTCTTCATCGGACGATGAAGATTCATCTTCGGACAATGGCTCATCGTCAGGAAGTGGAAGTAGTTCCGAAACAGAAAGTGGCTCAAGCTCCACAGAATCAGCATCGTCGTCTTCTAGTGATGAAAAATTGCCAAAATCAGGTGGAAAAGCTTCACCCAAAAAGGTTGTTCCAACGAAGAGAGAAAGCTATTCCCGAACTCTGGAAATGAGGGCCAAACAGCGTAGGAAAAGCACAGCGACAGAGCCAACGGTAACGGAAACGAATGCCACAGCCACCACCCCCAAATCAGCTAAACTCAATCGCATGAAATCTGATGAAATCACAACAACAGTGCTTTCCAGTTCCAGCGATATCGAGGAAATGGAGGAAAATGAAGCATCGCTAAAGAAAACTAAATCGCAAGTACCTGTCAACAAGCAATCGCAGCAGCAGCAACAACAACAACAACCGCAACCACAACAACATTCAAAGACAAACCAATCATCCACTGGTGGCCAAGCCAACAAGCCTGTATCTCAAATATCAGCTCAACGACATTTGGAGGACGATATATCCTCATCAAGTGATGAGAGTCTTGAACTGATACCCAATAAGAAAAATAGGAAGTTAACAAATAGTTCTTCATTAGATCCAAGCCAGAAGATTGACAGCATAGGAGGTGGCGAAGCAGCAGCAGTAAGGCGTAAAACAGCAATCAATGAAATTTATTCGGATTCCGATGATAGTTCTATAGATTCCGATGCCAAGGACAAGGAGGAAGAACGAACTGCAGAGAGTAATGTTAGTGACTCACAGAATCAACAAACCATACGGACTAAAGCGGCCATGAAGGAATTCACGTTGCAGCAGCAGACATGTAGTAGCAAAGTTCCAAAAGACGTTTCTTCCAAGCAGGGCAAGGCGCCAGCAAACTCATCCATGTCGAAGAATAAAGAGAAGTCTTCCTCGGACTCCTCCAGTAGAAGAAGTGGCGGAGGAGGTGCCAATACCAATTCCGATCTGGAGAAACAGCTGAAATTCCCTGCTGACTTGATGGTGGTGCCACAAAGGCAAGCCGCCAAAAAGGCTTCGGAAAATATGCGTTCCACTGGACTGGCTGCGGCACCATCATTGTCATCCTCCAATACGTCAAGTTCATTGCAAAAGGATAATGGCGAAACCAAAAGCCGCGATGTTAGTGCCAAACAAAGAGACAATTCCTCCAAAAACGATGAGAAGTCGGAGAAACCGCGCAGTGGTGCTAAGAGTTCCGAATCCAATAATGAAAAACCTAGTGCCAATAAGCGAGGACGACCTCCAAAGAGTGTTAAGGAGAATCTGGACGCAGTAAATATCAACACCACCACTAGTCAAACGCCATCAAACCAATCGAGCTCTAATTCAAGTCGAAATAAATCTGACCAAACGGCAGTTGTAGCTGGTGAAGCAGAAACAAAAAAGTCATCAACCTCTTTGTCGTCATCTACATCGTCATCAAGTGATTTGAATAGCAGCTCCAAAGTATCTCCTAATGAGAAGTTAGTAAACCACCCACAATCTTCCTCAACTGTCTCTGCAGAAGTCACAACCCTTCCAAAGTCCAGCTCATCCATAAATGATGCGGCAAAATCTAATATTTTGGTGGCCTATGTACCTCAAAGACAGGCGGCCAAAAAAGCTGCCGAGCAGCTAAAGAATAGCAATAAACCTTTAGTTACACCCTCAGATATGGCGCCCTCAACGGCAGATGAAAAGGATCGATCAAGTAATAATGAGAAGGAGCTCAAAATGAAAACACCTGAAGGTCGTGGTGTTAAGTCATTACCCACAAGACGTATGTCGATGCGTGATACGACACATTCATCATCCAAAGACAGGGACAAACAACAGGAAACAAAAACAGTTCCCATGGTATCGAAGGATGTAGCTACGCCCGGTGCATTGGAAAGTTCCGTTCAATCATCCTCAGATACAGGCAAAACATCGCCATCAAAATCACCTGTATGCATTGAAACAGTTCCTCCTCCTCTTCCTGCTGCTCCACTTTCAGTTTTGACACCAGTTCCTAATAAAGTTGCAGTTCCAGCTTCAGATACTGAGGCAATTCCATTAGCGGATGCGACAACAACGGCAGCTGGAACGAAAACTCCTACAACTAGCAATCGGCGAAGATCAAAAGATGATGTGGCCACGTCGCTGGCCTCTGGTGCTGCAACTACAACTCCCAAACGATCAGGTCCCGTGGATAAGAAGAGAAAAGCTTCAGTCACCTCTAGTTCGGCTAGTGATTCCAGTTCCTCATCCTCATCTTCCGATGGAAGCGAAGACAGTTCAAGCAATAGCGATAGCAGTTATTCCTCTTCATCGTCTGATGACGATGAGGCAAGTGAGCCTGAACCAGAAAAGGAAGAGGAGAGAAAACGACAAATTCCTGCACCAGCCTCTAAACGAAATCAGCGAAAGTCCGAGGATAATCGCCAGTCAATAGCCGTAACACAACCACAACCGGAGGCCCCACCACCACCACCTACCCTATCCAAATCGCCCAAGGTATCACCGCAAAAGCAGCTTAGACGAAATACCAGCAGCACAAGTACTAGTAGCACTGCCACTAGTGATGACATGGCAGACGCAAATAGATCGACAATTCAAACACGAAGGAAATCGGCTCTAATCGAGGAACGAGCACTTAAGCTTTCACAAGAAGCCAAGAAGTTGTCGGTTGATTTGACGGAAACGGAGCAAAGGGAAATGCCGAATATCCACCAGGATCCATCACCAACCAAATCAAATGTATCGCCTAGTCCTATACCTGTCATAGAAAATAAATCGTTGGCTGAAGATGTCGCACAGGATCTTGCTGCAAAATTACCAGAGACTCATGAGGAGCAGTCTGCCACGGCATTGGAGTCCATTGAGCAATCTAAGGAGATATTAGATGAAAAAGAATCCGCAAGCAGTCAAGATCACGATGTGGAAATTATTGGAGAAGAAAAGAAAACGATAGATGACATTGTTCCACACAGAACGGATGAATTGAAACCAGAAGAGCACAAAGCTTCCAAAGCACAAGATGACACTCAGACAAAAGACATATCTGCCTCCGCTGAAAAGTCTAGTACGGTAGTTGAAGAGTGTACTGAAGTACCAATGGATATCGATGAGGAATTGACAACTGCTCCCATAAATACAGCATTACCAGAAACTGAACGTTCTCCGGCTAAAATTGACGAGATTCTAATAGATATTGATGATCGTCCTCCTGCTGCACCAATACCCGCCTCTCCAGTTCCATCAACACCTTCTTCAACGGATGACGAAGACGATGAGGATGATCTCTCCAATGCAAGTGACGAGGAGAAAACCAAAAGGTCACGCAAATCGCGCAACAGACGACGAAGAACTCGACCTGGCAGTCCACCCATTTCGGCCGAGGAAGAACACACCCATCATACACAGCATTTGCTGAATGAAATGGAACTTGTAAAAGCTCTTGAAGAGGAACGTAAACGGGAATTGGCTGCGGCCAATTCGGCATCTTCATCATCACCTGCTGTTGCCGTAATAGCTCCAGAGCCTCCAGAAATAATTGATCTTGATTCCAATTCGAATTCGGAGGGAATGAAGACTCCTCAAGCGCCGGAGACAGCTACTGCGGTAATTGCACCAGCGACGGAAGTAAGTACCGTTCCCTGTTCGGCCGAAGCCTCGCCCATGGAAAGTGCCACAAAGTCCAATCTAATGCCAGATATCAGCAGTGTCGTCGACCCCATCTTAAAGGAATCTCAACCACCCTCTGCTCCTGCTGCGGCCTCATTGGTTCAACAATCATCTCGAGATGGTTTGCATCCAATCAATAATTCGACTACCACCACCTCCCTTAATACTCAAATTTCCTCTGCTCTGGAGAGTGGACATCATCCAATTGTGGATACAATACTCGATCTAGAGGACAATGCCAATAAGAAACATCAGGAGAAGCAGCAACATTTAGATTTTGCCAACGATTTGCTTATGCGAGACTCGCCCTTTAGTAGTCACGATTTGGCTCAACAAGCTGAAAGCTTAAGTAGCCTCTTGCGTAGCGAAAATCAAATGGGCAAGGATCTGGCACAACAAGAGGCTGACATGTATATCATAGGAAGATTGCGTAAGGGCAAACGCAGCCGCGATGAATCCAAGGAACCAGATCTTCTGATGCCGCCGCCAACGCCAGCTATACCCTCAGTGTTTCCTTTCCACAATGCTGCTGATCCTGAGGATATTATCCATGTGCAGAAGGAAAATGCCTTGTCTGCTCTGGAGTCAAATAATAGTGGACATGGTTCCGATACGGCCACAAGCAATAGCATGGTGGTTGGATCATCGCCCCATAATGTAGCCCCTGTTGCGTCTAATGTTTTATCTCCCAACAAGAACTCCTGTGTTTTAACCAGCATCTTTGGAAGGCTTAGCCACACTAATACTACGACCGATGTAGCATCTAATGCTTCCAATCAACTGTCGCAATTACCCACAGAAGCCCTGAATTATCTTGAGGGTAGTGGTGGGGGGCATAGTATGCAAAGAACCCCAACGCAGCAGCACCAGACAGCAGCACAAATGCCAATATCGCCTATGCAACAACACACTCCCACCCATCTTCATCCGCAACCAGGAACAACACCCACCTCAAATTATAGCCAGCAGGCCCATACACCAACACAACAACAACAACAACCTTCGAATGTGGCCGAACTGACATCGCTGATCCAAAAAGAATTGGCCAGCCAGGCATCAGCCACAAGTTCATTAAGCAAGGCCCTGGGCATAGATAGTTTTGGCCAAAAGCAACAGCAACATGGTGGCAGTAAAATGTCTTCCAGTGGTTCACTAACGGCTGGGACAACACCAGATTTTGTCGATTTACATGCAGCTGCATCGGCATCCAAGGAAACTCTGGACTTTACGAGCTCAGCTTCGGTGGGAAGCAACAAATTGGTTGTGGACTGTGACTTTGATGAGAACACACGCATGCAGTCGCCCTACACAATGCAAGGTAATCGCATATGGAACGAAAATGACTTGATTGCAGCGCGAAGATCAACTTCACCAAGTTCCGTGTCCGAGTCAAATGATCAAGCCCCATCACTTGATTTACAAGGACCCACGACGCCAACGCAACAACAAACTGCTGGCCAGCATCAAATGACACATGTGCAACAAAGTCCACATATGCAGCAGCAGCAGCAACAGCATAGTATGGGTCAGAATGTCATGAGCGGCAATAGTGGCATAAATAGTCTACAGAGTGTAACAACATCGCCGAATTGCAAGAATAGCTTCTTCAATTCCATTAACAATTTTGCCATAGCAGCTAATTTCCAGCAACAGCAACAACAACATGCAATGCAAACACAATCGCAGCAGCAGCAGGCAGCAGCAACGTTGCCGGGGGGAGCCGACCACACACGGCGCGCGCGCGGGGAGACGACCTCGGATAAGCATGCAGGAGACAGAGCAACAACCAGGTCGCACTTTGTGCACGAATGGCAGCCGCCAATGATGGTAAATGGTAAAGAAAGATCAAGCGGTTAACCACAATTCAACGCGGCCCCTACTAACAACAAAAAAAACGATTAGGTCGAAAAAACGCGGACATACCGAAGAGGCGCTAGAACCTGCGCCGACAACATCAACCAACGAGCCGTCAGCCCATCATGCCCATAACTCGTTTTACAGAACAACAGCAGGGATAACGCCGCTCCTCGAACCGATACGATAGGAGAATCAGGTAGAAGGTTGATATGATATGAGATCGAGAATAGGAAGAAAGGGGGAAAAGCTAGTAGAAAGAAGGCCACAATTTTTTATAATGGCTTCGGTGGGATTATTTCATGAGGCAGCTGCAGCAGCAGCTGCAGCATGGGTAGCATGGATCAAATGCCTTTTGGACCGTCAAGTGCACAAAGTGCCGGTGGTGCTACTGGAGTAATGTATCCCGCTGGAACGGGTATGGGTACTCAAGTAAATGCAGGCTCTAACTCAAGTACCCAGCAGCAACAGTCACGACCAACAGATCCATACAATACCACGAACTCCGGGCCAACCATGGGCGTTGGTGGTACAAACACCTCGGCTGGTCAATATGGCGGAGCAGCATTTACGTCTTCCACACACAATTTAGCTTTAGCTTTAACAGCGCCATTGTAGGAGTATCCGGTGGACCTGGTAGTCTAATCGTCGATCATAATTCTCCGTGTCAACATCAACCTCCTATGCAAAACCAACAACAAGCACAGCAGCAACAGCAGCCGACACCATCACAGTTCAATTTAACATCGCCGAATAATGCCACCCCTGAGGAGTACCATTTAACAATTTGCATATGAATAGTTGTTCGGCCGATACGATTATGCCTCCTAACCAACAACAACAGCAACAGGTCACAACAACCCCACCAAGGAATCACCTTCAAAGGGTAGCCGTTCATCGGCCCGCTATAATCAATCGCAAACGCAGCAGTTAGAAATTCGCAAAATACTCTCCCAAATTGTTCAGCCACAATCTCCAGGCAAGTCGCCTCGTCAAATGGAATTGTTGAGTAAACAATTGCATCAGCAACATGCGCCGCCGCCACCGCCTCACTTAATGAGTATTCTCCAAATATGACATCGACCAAGGCAACCAGCAAATATGATCCTTTAACACATACACTAGCCGGTAAACCAAGACAGAGGGCACCTCGTGGCACTGGAGCTGGTTCTCGGCGTAGAGGTAGAGGCCGAGGTCGTGGAAGAGGCGCCAGTGTAGCCAACTCCATTATAAATCTGCCGCTTCCCATGACCGAGTATGTGAGTGCCGATAATCTTGTGGGCACACCATTTGAGTTTAGTTATGAGGAGGAGATGGCCACGCCAGGCATTGGAAAACTTACAGTCGTTACGTAATCGAAGACGGTCCATTGATAGTCGCATTTCCCACAACAGTGACCACCAGAAAATATCGTAGTCCCAACTATAGTGCTGCATCTTGCAAGGTTAGAGGTGGTAAAATATCCCTCTCATCGAGTGGAAATACTTCAACATCTGTGCAAGCAAGTGCTGCTTCAGTGGCGGCAGCATCAGCCACCGAGTCTTCTGGTGAATTGTAACAATCCCCTAAAGAATACCACTTCCAATTTACACTCAATTGTGCAGCCCATGTTGCCGGGACCTGTGGATATGCGTACATACAATCTTGGATTTGAACACACACAATTCCAGTGCATCTCAGGAAGCTACAATAATAATTTGCTTGGAGCTTTCGATTCTGGTAGCGGCTGATCAGACACTGGCCGAATTCGATGAAGATTTGTGGAGAGGGAATTCCAATCGTCTTTGAGAGCAACGGGATCATCTAGCTCGTTGTCAGCCAGCACAACAAGTATCAACAGTAGCCTCCACCACAATACATTGACAAATGCGGTGACAACAGCATCCACAACTAGCAGTTCACCAATACCACCAGTCACAAATACCGTCGAGGCAGTGGCACGTTCAACGCCACAACCTCCAACCAAGGTCTCATAAACAATACCTACAGTGGACGTTACCGTACAAGCTAAATCATCTGGCCCTGCAGTAGCTGGTCTAGAATTGAGTAGCAGTAGTACTACGGCGACCTCAACAACAAATCTCACATCGACAACACACCACCTATCTGTTCGGCTGAACTTGTAAACGGATTTGCAAACATCATGGAAACAACATCCGAAGATGTTTCTATCGATTCCGATACAATTGACTACAAGGCCTCGCTGTCGGATGCTCGTAATCAGCTGAAGCTTAAATCAAAGGTCCCCTAGCCTATCCAGAATGTATAAACAGTCATCCTATGACGTCACTGACATCCACAGTGGAGCCTACACGTTCAGTATTTCACATCACGTGGTGCAATCAATTTAGGCAACGTCCAATCCATGGTGTCGGCCAGTACTGTCATTAATTGCATCGGTAAGTGGTAGTGGCACAAATTCTCGTCGAATGCGCAGCAAAAGAGAACTGCTCGGTCTGTATGTGGTTCAATAAGGACAATTATGGCGATGACTCGTCATGTGGTCTACCACTACAGATTCAAGCCTTATGTCCAATTCTTTGGAAGTTACACGTAAAACGGATAGTGTATGTAGCGAAGTAGATGAATATGTATCCGAAGTAACTGCGGGAACAAGTTCTTCACAGCAAGAGATTATAAGAAAAATTCTAGTCGTGAGCTACGGTCATTGGATTCGATTGCTGGTGGTGATAGTGAGAGCGGTGCTATGACCTTAAGTGCGGGTACAGATGGTCGTAGGCGCAGTGCTTGTTCATCGGGTAGCACAGAGAATAGTGGTAAAACTGGAGCTGCTGGCAGTGCGGGAAAACGTAGGGGTCGCAGTAAAACTCTTGAGGGGGCTGAGGATGAGCCAGCTCCTAAACTGAAAATCAAATATTCGTGGCTTCACAGATGGCAATGCTAGTGCCACCACTACAGTAGGAAGCTGTGAGACACATTCAATAGGTATGAAGTATCCCGCAGATCCGTGGCGTGTCCTCCCAAGAAACGTTTGACATCCAATTTTACCCCAACTCTGGAAGACCTAATGGCGAGGACTCTATGAATTATCGCGATCAAGTAATGCAGGAATTTGGAGGTGATGAATGAGGAGTAGAACCAGACGCTCGACCAGCTGTAACAAATGTGGGGCCAAGCAAATCCTTTGTCGATGTAAGTCCTTTGCCACCGAAGCCAAAAACCTAAATCATTCAAAGGCCAAAGAAAGACAAGAAGGAAAAGAAACGCATAAAAAATAAGGGATGGCGAAGAAATTCAAGTCTAATGTATGGGTGCCTCAACAGTAACAGCATGAACAACAACCTAATTGAACGCCTATAAGTGCTTCACCTGGTGATCCTGCCGAAATTAATTTTTGCGCATTAATAACGTAAGGCCGATTCAACGGGCCACGGGGATCTAGTCTGTCATCGCCGGCTACCGGCCGTTACCAGGCAGGGCATTGGAAGAACCTCAGCAGCGGCAGGCTCTATACGCTTGAAGTTAGCTCGAGTTTCGGATGGAGGTGGCTATGTCATAGGCGATAAGAAGCGTAAGAAGGGAAAAGAAAAATGACTATCATCACTCTACGAGAAGAGCTAAAGATTACAACAAATTCGTGCTAGTTCGGCCGGGTTAAGACACAATTTCTGTTGTCGTACCCAATATCGAGTAGTACGGACTATGCCAAGTTTGCAGAAGACTGCAAATGCCAGTGCAGTATGAATTCTCCGCATGTGCGCAACACTATAGTCACTATAGCAATGAACCACCCGCCTCGCTAATGGTCAGAACGAATCGGATACACCGCAAGACTCAAGTACACCCTCACCATGTCTGGTGTATTAGACTCTTCGAATACGGCAAGTTCTTTGCATGAGCCTGCCGTGCCCTGCAATGTAGACATAATAAGATCCCCTATGGTCACGCCCACACCAATGTTGCATCATCATCATCATCATCAGCAGCAACAGCATGGCGGTATGATGATGACAGGAGGAGTTAATACACATTGTAATGATAACAGCAATAGCCAATCATCGGCCCTCAGTAGTCATACACATCTCAGCAATTCCAATTCCAATTCAATGATGAGTGCAACAGCCGCCAATCAAAATGCCAATAGCAATAGTAATAATCACCGAGCAAATACTTAAATAGCAACATAAGCAGAATACAAATGCAGCAGTGGTGGTGGCAGCAGTAGTAACAATAACAACAGTGGCAGTGGTTTGTGGCAGTGGTCTCTTATCATTGCCAAGGATTGTGAAGTTAGATGATGATGATGACGATGATGATTACGTTAATAGATTTAGGTTAATGTTTTACAACATCTAAAGACGGGAATATCCGTTTTCATAATCAATCGATCATCATCACATTAATCATCTCTGGCTAAATGCAAAGCTTGGGGTGGAGAAGAGACTCCCCCTGCGCCGCGCTTACAAAAGCAACAACAAATATGGCATCTCTATTTCATCATTTGTTGATATTATTAAGTCATAGGTTAAATTCAAAATGTCTAAAGCAACAACTAAAAAAACAAAAAAATTGTAGCATACACGCGTTTCCCAACCCCAACACACCCAAACACATGGCATAATAAATATATGTATAAAAATAATCTTCCTCGCCCCCTCCTCCGCCCTTACCTATAGGTATGAGTGTGATCTTGTTTATTATTATTATTATTTTTTACATATATATATAAATTATTTGTTTCCTTTTTTTTAATATAAATAAATCGTTACATTTGTTGTGTACTGTGTATATATACAAGATTAGTAGTTAATATTTCACAATGAAGCCAAATTATTTAAGCAAAAAAACAAAAAAAAAAGGAAAGCAGCCTAAAAAAGAAGAAATTGAAAATCTTTATATCGAAACAATGTAATAGACATAAAACTATTCTAAACTTTATGCAAAAACACAATTATAATTAAGAAGAAAAAAAAGTTGGCAATATTTTTATTAAATACTCATACATTAGATTTTTTAATTATTACACACACACACACACAAAGAAAAAAATATATTTTGATTTGAAACACGAAATTAATTGAAGAAATTACTTTACACACAAAAAAGTTTTTTTTTTCTGATTCAACCACGAAATTAATTGATCCAATTAATTTTTTTAATTGAAATGTCTTCAATCACAGAAATGATAGTGTTACTTAAAAAATTAACTGGTCCAATTAAAAAATTAATTGATACTATTAGTTTTTGTGATTGATTTTTGTTACAATTAAAAAATTTGTTGAGGCAAAAATTTATAATTGAATATTTTTTAAAACTCAATTAAGACTTTAATTGGAAAACTTTTCGTGAATTTTTTTCTGTGTAATCACAGACTCAATCACGGGCATTAATTAAATAAAAAAAAAAATTGTTCCATTGAAAATTTATTTGATTCCAGCAGTTATTGCAATTGAATTTTGTTTCGACCAAAAAAAAATAATTGAATAAATCTTTTGATATTTTTCTGGATAGAAACAAATTTAATTGAATTGAAAAAAAAAATGTTCAAAAATCGATTTTCATTAATTGTTTAATCACACAGAAAAAAAATTCATGAAAATTTTTCCAATTAAATTCTTAATTGAATTTTAAAAATTTTTCAATTAAAAATTGATTCAACAAATTTTTTAATTGAAACAAAACTCAATCACAAAAATTAATAGTATCAATTAATTTTTTATTTTGAATAGCTATCATTTCTGTGATTGAAGATATTTCAATTAAAAATTAATTGGATCAATTAATTTTTTTATTTTGATACTATCAATTCTGAGATTGAAGATATTTCAATTAAAAATTAATTGGATCAATTAATTTCGTGGTTGAAGACAAAAATATTTTTTTTGTGCATAGCAAAATTCAATTGCAATTGAAACAATTAAAATTTGTAATTGGATCAATTATTTTTTTACCTTAAGGGCTGGTGACTATTATTAGTATTATTATTACTCCTAGCATTATCAATTAAGAATTAATTGAATCAATTAATTTTTTAATTAAAATTTTTTTTTTCAAATTCAATTAAATTTGTTTATTCTTTATCTGAAAAACAAAATATAGTTGATATTTTTGTTTTCTTTGTAGAAAAAAGTATCACCTCTATTTATTTGAATTTGAAAAAAATGTTTAATTACAAAATTATTGATTCAATTACCAGTTTAATCAAAGCAAAATTCCTGTAATTGAATTGAAAGTAAACAAATTTTGAATTGTATTAATTACTTTTTTAATTTAAGGGCAGTTGATTGATATTATCATTCCTGTTATTAAGCTTTTTTTAATTAAGAATTACTTGTATGCAAATTAATTTTCGTGATTGAAATGCCAAAAAAATTTATTTGTTTCTATGTAGATTGCATATGCATATGGGATAATTCCAAGACACATCCGTTTTTATATTTTGTTAAATTTTGTCAGATAAAAATAAGTCCGAACAATTTTTTTTAAAGCCAAATTGTTCTAGTCCAAAATTTTTTGAAGACCAAATTTGGGAAACTTCAAGAAAAATATAATACTTTGCTTCTTTAACCCTAGAGTCATACTTACTTATTTTTTGTAGCCTGACAACGTCATCCTTCGTTCATTTTGTCTACTTGCCTATATCAGCAGTGTATAAATTGTATAGTGAACACAAATGAGAAAGCGTAAATTTAGTTTATTTTTTTTTTTAAATTCAATTCATTTTTAATCTAATATCAATCTAAAAATTTAAAAAAAAACTGGCTGATTAGTAAAGTTAAATTGAGTATTTCCCATCGCAAAATATATTTTTAGTTCGAAAGACAATTAGTCATTTTGACAAAAGGATAACTGCCTAGGGTTTAAAAGCAATATGTATTCCCTACGAACATTAATGAGATTATTCTCTTAAGTGAATGTCTATTATACTATTCTATTTTCATATCTCACTGATAAGGAGAATCCCTTTTTCTATAGTATAAAAACGAAAAATCCTTAGAAAATAGTTTATGAATAAAAACTCGACACCGCTTTTATTTTGACAAAGTCGACGCAGAGCCTTTTTTTCTCCCTAAATAGACAGTCACTTTTACTAAACTCTAAAAGTCATCTTGGCATGTAAACGCATCTTTCTGATGTAGTTTTTTTGCTTAACCAAAGAGTTTGGTTATTTTGGACGAACATAGGATTCTATAGACAATCGAGCATGACGTATTCGTTTTTGGCCTAATGACTTTCAAATGAGATGAGATGATGAAATATGATTTTAGATACGCATCTGACATAAATATTAATATTGTTATTAATTTGATTAACTACAGTAAAGAACGTCTTAGAAGTGAACCCAATTTGTTTATTGTTGAGAGCTGAACACGGCCTTTCACAGGATTCCAACTTGTAAGTTTTCTCACAATGTTAAAATTGAGATGAAAACCGAAATGGGAATAAACTTATTGACATGAATGAGTTCACCGTTCTTCCTCATTGATATTTGTGGAGTGTATGTATGTATATGTTGGTTTGTTACGAAGGAAATCTAATTTATCTGCTCTAATATGGTCATAGTTTGAATTTCCGAAAATTTCCAATGAATAAAATGTAAGCAAGTCAAATGTTTTCCAATATATTCAATAGATTTGTTTTGTCTTCTTTTTAATTAAATTCATTTATATTTAGAAATTTTTATGAAAATTTTAAATATTTAATATTTTATTTTTTTTATGTATTTTTTAATATGTATTTTTTATTTTGCGATTTTTTTCAAAATTTGAACAAATCGGATTTTATAAAAAGCAAATATCAAAATTTTAAAAATAAAAATCGAAAATGTAATTTTTTCTCTTCAAAATTAATATTCCTAATAGCAAATTTTGGCAAAATAAACTTTTTGAAAATCCATCATTTTGTTTTCGAAAGCTATCGAAAAAAGTCGTTTATCGAGTCTTTTAAAGAACATCGAAATTTGCCATGTTGAATTTTTGACAATTTGAAAAAAGGAATAAAAACAGCAACTTTTTTTTATTGCAAATTACCTCTAATATTGAAATTTTTATAAATTTGAACAATTGGATTTAAAAAAAAGCCAAAACATCAAAAAGTGGATTTTCTTTCATTCCTTAAAAAGACTCGGAAAATATATTTTCTTTTTTTCTAATCCTATTTGCCAAAATTTTGCAAATTATTGTTTTTTTTTAAAACATCAAAGTGGGTTTTTTTCACGAATTTTCTAAAAGAACGAAAATTATTTTTTTCTAGATCGCTAATTGCCAATTTGCCAAATTAATTTATTTTGTACAATTTGTCGACCACAAATTAACCGAAAATTGATCTTTTGCAAATAGCCAAAAGCTTAGAACTATTTTATACAAAATTTGAAAAATAATTTGAAAGTTCAATGTTTGAAAATTTCTTCTATGTGTAGGGCAAATTATTTAGAGATATATGGCAAATTTAATTTAGTATTTACATGTGATGTGTGTAGGAAAATATGCACCATTGTAAAAGCAATAAACATAATGAATTGGTATTTTCCATAAAGTTGTTTTAAACACAGCACACCCAACTTTTCATAGAATTTAAAGGAATTTACGCTTAAAATCTCCCATCCATGCTCCCCCTTTCAGACTATATACAATAAATTACATATTAATATTAAAAAACAGCTATACAAATTAAAAGATAAATTTATACAAAAAAGTATATATTCATAAAGAATTTTTAGGCAGAAATGTTAAATAAATTCATATAATTGTAAAATAGAATGTAAAAAACATTTAGGAATTCATTACAAACAAAAAAATAAATTACAGTACCGCCTAACATTTACATAAACAAAATTAAAAAAAAAAGTATTCATAAAGAAATACTACTGACTCCAAATAGAAAATCATATATTAAACAAAACTTATCATTGTAGTAACTAGTTTATTACAGCTAAAGGCCATGCTTCATTGATGATTAATGATAAAAGAAAATAGTAATTATAATTAAATAATTAAATAAATTATTTAAATTTATTTAAAGAACAAATTGCAAACAATTATAGGCATTTCTATAACCAACCAATACGCAACAACAAACTAAGAAAAAAAAACATGCGAATACACAAATTCCAAAACTGGTATAATAATGTACTTTTTATTTATAAATATAGGAAATACAAAATAAAATCCAAAATCCCCACAAATATAATATAATTATGTATATATATAGTATAGAAATATACGATAATCATTATGTATATTATTAATAGTGAAATCAATTTAGATGTAAGATTTTATCATGTATATGTGGGAGCCACACCGTGGTTGCAATGGTTGAGTTATGCCCGCCTTGCATACACAAGGTCGTGCGGTTCTGATTCCTGCTTGCGACCGAACAGGAGCCAAAGGTTATTCAGCGGTGGATTATCCACCTCAGTAATGCTGGTGACACTTTCTGAGGGTTTCAAAGAGCTTCTCTAAGTGGAGTTTGCACTGTATAATGTGAGACGTGCCGTTCGCGGACTCGGCTATAAAAAGAGGTCCCTTGTCATTGAGCTTAAAAAAAAAAAAAAAAAAAAAATAATCATGGAATCGGGCAGCAATTTCAGCTGATAAGAAGAGAAGCTTTCAACAATGTGGTATCACAAATGGATCTGAATAGTCTAAGTGAGCCTGATAACATCGGCTGCGCAACCACTGAAACTAACCTAACACTATGCATTGTATATGTGTATAATTTTATGCCTAATATTTTATTAAATTATTATTTTTTCAATGGTAACATTTTATTGTTTCGTTGAAATTAAAAATTTAATACAATAATTAAGAACAAAACAACAACAAACCACAACGAAGTTAAATATTCTATTGTAAAAGCAACAGAAAAACAAAATAATAAACAAATCATTAAAAAATGGTTGTGCATTTAAAAAAATAAAGCATATACAGATATTTTATTAATTATTATTTAGACTGATTATTTATTAATTATTAATTAGTAAAAAGGATTATTATATTTAAAGAAAAAAAAATTCAAGCCCTAAGCGAGTTAGCATAAAATTAAATCATAATAAAAATGAATTAATCAAAGAAAGAGAACAATTTAAAAATAAAAAGAAAAGCCGTTTATTTAAAACAAATATTAAAAAGATTTTTATTTTTATTTAATTCTTTAAAAATCGATGTTTTTTATTTTTTATTATATAAGTTTTCCTCTACCTTCAAACTCTCTAGAAGTCCCACCTTATATGTATAGGATTTTTCTGTGCTGTACTCCCGTCCATATCTGTAAAAATAAAACCAAATCATAGAGCAATGAGTCTGAATGAGATACAATTCATTTTTTTGTAAGCATAACATAAGACTCGTATGTTAAAGTCTCATGAGATGTTTATAGCTAAAGAGAAATGGCATATATTAGGCATACACCATAAAGAAGGAATTACGCATACACACGCACACACATACATCAATGGTTTTATGACTATCATAAAATGAAAAATACGGCGCTATATATTAAAAAGAAAAAAGGTATAAGTATAATAAAAAAAAACAAAACAAAACACAAGAAACTTTAAAGCAATTTTATATATAAAATGATATAAAAATCTAGAGCGCATAAATTGGATAGCCTATAACTTGGAACATAATAAGCCAATATTAAAAAAAAATAAGAAAAGAAAAAGGTTCTTTCGCACAGCATTCCTACACTCATTTTTTCCGTGATGAGCGTTATTCTTCCTTCTCTATACTCTCCCGTGCCGCGCAGATACCAGACTAGAAGTTGATTGGCCTCAATATATTTAATCGTATCATAGGTTATATATTTAAATTATAAGTTATGATACAGATTATATAATAGTGAGTATATTTCATTATACTAATTTAGTATATAACAAATTGAGAAAGCATTAACAAAATGATATTGGGTAAAAGATGATGAAGACTCTGTTAACTTTAGTATTTTCTTCTAGGTTAAAAATAAAGTAATACAAAAACAGATACGGACGAATCGCGTAAAAATCTAGAGAAAATTATAGTCATATAAAAACAACAAGCAACAACACAAAACAAAAAAGGAAAAAAACTAATCGCAAAAACAAAACACGTTTGTAAAATATTACCAAAAAATAAATGTATTAAAACAAAACAAAAATAATATAAGATAGAATAATTGATATAAAAAAATTGTTTCTTTTTAATAACAGAATAACAGGGTATTAGAGTGCAATACTTAGTAGAGATGTAGAAAAATCGTTACGGTGTAAAGAGTGAGCTTTCAAAAATCTTAGTACCACTCTACTCTGATATTATGCTGTAGCAAGCTTTGAACGCGCGCGAATGCATTTACACGGGCTCATACGGAGTGCGGTAGTCACGCAGCTTACTGAAAAATATATTGTGGTGAGGCGCAAAGATTTCATGTCTTTTAAAATACGAATGCAAATTTTTGCTTAGGCGTAGATGACGCAGTTTCGCTTGATTGTAAAAGTTTTTCTCCTTGTCCACGAAGTCGATAAACTCTTCTATGAAGTTCGTGTTGACTCGCTTATAATTAAGATGATTTGATCTATAAAGATGGTTATCTATAGACATGAAAGAAAATATGTTTTGGGAGCTAAAGGTCAACTTGACTTTTAAGCATTTTTAGAAAAATTCATTGCACAATTAATGAAATTGTCTTTAATTTTGTTGTATCCATTGTTGCATCTTTACTACATACTACAAAGGCAAACAATTCGTTCAAAAATAGCACACTTTTTTTTTCAGAACACTTATTATTTTGAAATAGCGTTGTTTAGCCTGGAAACTAGCATAATTTCTACTAAAAGTACGAGTCTTAATTTGGAAGTAATTGTGTTACTAATCGTATAATTAAAGGACTTTGATAGCATAATTGAAGAAAAAAAAAGCGGAAAAAAATTAGAAATTACTTCCTAGAAGCAACGTACTACAAAAACCAAATTTAAAGAGACTATTTTTTTTGTCTTAAAAGTATTCTTACTTCTATTCTCAGCTTCTTTGGCTCGGAAATGAAATACCAAAATTGTTTTAACCCATTATATATGTTGGGGAGTCATATCCCACATCGAGTATTTTTCACATCAGCTGGACAATTTCTTAAACTGTTGGAATATATAATAAAATTTCTTAGCTAGTCAGTGCATAAATATTGTGTGACATGTACTGCGAATTTTCTATTGCTGAGTAGTAAGAAACTTTTAATTATGATTCCAACAGTAAGGGAAATGCGCGCTTGATGAAAATACGCATATTGGGTCATCAACACTGAACCAACATAATGAATAAGGGCTTAAGTAAGACAAGCGCTTTAGAAGCAGGCGCATGCTATTTTTTTGAGTGCTTGTTTCCGAATATCTTTTTAATTCATTATCGAGAGGGGGAGGGGAAGGGGGGGGAGGAGGGGCGAGGTAAGTACTACGCTCGTTCGCTGGTCGCAGTTGGTTATAAGGAAAAGCCGTACGGTCATATTGGACTTATGTTCGCTACGACCACTTCAGTCCATTTGATTATATTGTAGCAGAGTATGGCTGATGGTATGTATTTAGCAATCCAACGATTGCACCACGAGGTTGAAGAATTCTAGGTAACCTAAAATAAAATAAATTTTGGGACTATTTTTTTTATAGGAAGAGAAAATTTTTGAGACAAATATTTCTATAGAAATATAATTTTTCAAAAACTTTTCTATAACGTAATAAAATTTTTAAAGTTTTTCTTATGAAATAAAAATTTTGACAAAATTTTCTATAAGAAATAAAGATTATTTACAAAATGTTTTCTATAGAAATTACATTTTGAAAAATTTTTCTATAGAATAATGAACAATTTTGACGAATAAATTTTCTATAAGACAATACAAATTTTGACAAAATTGTTCTATAGACATAAACATTATCTGCAAAATTTTCTATAGGAATAAAATTTTGGCATAAATTTTCCTAATAGAAAATAAATTTCTTGTATAGAAATTAAAAGTTTTTACAAAAATCTTTTCTATAGAAAATAAATTTTTGACAAAAAGTTTTCTATAGTTCAATAAAGATTATTGAACAACATATTTCGCTTATTGATTTAATAAAATTTTAGAACAAATTTTTTTTATTAGAAATACAGAAGTTTTGAAACGGAAAATTCTTCCTTAGATAGAAATAAATTTTGAACAAAATTGGTTTGCTAAAATGGGAAATAAAATTTTCGACACAACATTTTCTAATTGAAAATTAATTAATTTAGTTTACAAGATTATTCTCAGTACGAATATATTTGAATAAAACATTATATAGAAATAGAAAATTTTGACAAAATTTTTCTATAGGCAGACAAAATTTTGAACCCATTTTTAAATAAATTTTGACTAAAAGACATTCTAAATAAAATTAGACCATACAATTTTTTGACAAAATTTTCATATAGAAATATAAATTTTTAACAAAAATTTTTTGTAGAAAATACAATTTCTGGACAACAATTTTTCTGTAAATAGAAATGTAACAATTTTTACAATTTTTGAAATTTTTTATAGAAATTGACATTTTGACAACATTTTCTATAGATATAAAAATTTTGACAAAAATATTTCTATAGAAATAAAATTTCTGACAAAATTTTCTATAGAAATAAATTTTTGACAAAAAGCGGAAATTTTATATTAGAAAATAAAAATTTGGACAAAGAAATTTTCTATCAGAAATAAATTTTGACGAATAATATTTTCTAATAGAAATAAATTTTTACCAATTTTTCTTAGACAATTGCATTTTGCACAAAATTTTCTATAGAAATAAAATTTTGATAAATTTTCTAATAGAATGAATTTTGAAACTAAAATCTTTCTATAGAAATAAAACATTTTTGACAAAATTTTATAAGTAGAATACAATTTTGACAAAAATTTTCCTATCAGAAATAAAATTTTTACAAAATTTTCTATAGAAATCACAAATTTTGGACAAAAATTTTTCTATAGAATAAATTTTGACAAAATTTTTCTATAGGAAATACAAATCTTTGACAAAAAATTATTCTATAGAAATAAAATTTTTAGCAAAATTTTTCTATAGAAATTACATTTTGACAAAATTTATCTATAGAAATAGCAATTTTGGACAAAAATTATTCTATAGAAATAACATTTTGACAAAATTTTCTATAGAAATAAAAATTTTGATAAAAAATTATATAAGAATAAAATTTTGACATAAACTTTTCTGTAGCAATAAAATTTTGAACAACATTTTCTAT